>CAIGRP010058171.1:0-28535 GCA_903798385.1 Fraxinus cuspidata | reverse complement strand
GTTGAATGACGGTGGTGGATTTAACCCATTTCTATAACGAAGTCCAAGCAATACCATTGAATACGAAGAAAATAATAATAATAATAATAATAATAATAAAAAACGAAAAAAAAAAAAACCTGATTTGGAAATTGGCATCCGAAAAAAAGAACTGATTCGGAAATAGGCATTCAAAGATCAAATTATATTTTTGCAGAAATAGTGAAAAACTGAAAGCTCTCAGTAATTATATGTAGCACATCGCCATTGANAATACCATTGAATACGAAGAAAATAATAATAATAATAATAATAAAAAACCTGATTTGGAAATTGGCATCCAAAAAAAAGAACTGATTCGGAAATAGGCATTCAAAGATCAAATGATATTTTTGCAGAAATAGTGAAAAACTGAAAGCTCTCAGTTATTATATGTAGCACATCGCCATTGATTCTACATCGGAATAGCTTACATTAGCTGAATACTCTTTACGATAACACATTTTCCGGCCGGTGCAGTACATTGCAAGGTGGATCAACCGGAGTCGGCTATGGTCTCAAATATCAGGTCAATTTCAAACCCTCTCTAAGATTTTTTTCCTTGTGTTAATGCATAAAACCCTAATTTTGGGGGGAAGAAATTCTGAAATGAAGTTATTGATTATAGGCTAGATGCATTTCCGACGTGAAAGCAGATACGGATCACACCAGTTTCCTCACCGGTGCTCTCAGTCTCAAGGAAGAAAACGAGGTCGTCTCAGTTTACCCTCATTATTGATGGCAGTGTTTATTTGATCAAACGTGATTTTTTAAAATTTCAGGTGCATTTGATAAGGCTTTCATCGGGGGATACTGAATTGATCTGCGAAGGTTTGTTTTCTCATCCGAATGAAATTTGGGACCTCGCCTCTTGTCCTTTTGATCAACGCATATTCTCCACTGTATTCTCTTCGGGTAAGTAGGTCATTTTTATGTTTCTTTTTTTTTAAATCCCGGCTTATATGGACTTCCAGTGTTCCACATTGTATCTCACAATTTTTTAAATTTTAGTAATACGTGTTTTTTTTTTTTTTTGGTTTCGAAGGTGAATCATATGGAGCAGCAATATGGCAAATCCTCGAGTTATATGGCCAGCAGAATTCCCCACAACTTGAACGCATTGCTTCTCTGGATGCTCACAGTTCAAAGATCAAATGGTGAGTTTATCCTTTCGTTGCTAAACTGTGAGCTTGAAGCTGAAAACAAGACACAACTGTAAAATGCAGTAATTGATATTGTTGTTTTGAACATAAAAAGAAAGTGGAATATCTTTCTGCTCTATGCTTATCATTTCGCTATTCGATGCTTGATAGGGTTAACTGGAAATTGGTGAATTATGTTTATATCTTTTGGAACAAATGAATCTCAGTGCATATTGAATTTTTAATCTCAAACGGATTAGTTGAACTTCTTCACCACCAATCCCAATCAATGAATGCTATTTTACAATTTAATTTTGAAGGGTATGCTATTCACGTATCATCTTATCGTCTTTAAAAGTAACTGTTATTTTTTCTTGCTAATTATTGTCCTCTTTCCTAGAGACTTGATAGACTCCACAGGGTTGTTTTGTTTCAAAAATCATATATTTTGACTTTATTAGATTACTGCTCCTAATTTGAATTTCACTGTGATTTGTGGTAAAAAGAAGGAAAAAGTTAAAAAGAAATGAAGGGGTGTTTTGTTGGTCTGTCCTTCGGATAGTGACTCTGTAAGGCCCAAAGTGAAACACAAAGATTATTTTAACATTAGCATGCTTTTAAGACATGCTGTTGTCAAGACAAATGCATCTTTGCTTTATGCATTCATTTTAGTTTAGATAACTTTTGTTTAGTTGAATACTGAAGGGTATTGAATGCTCCTGCTCTTTGTAGTGTATTGTGGTGGCCTACCGGAAGGCATGACAAGTTAGTTACTGTTGATGAGCAGAATATCTTTCTGTGGAGCATAGATACTTCAAAGAAGACTGCCCAGGTATGGCTCATAAAATAATTTATATTTAACTTTGCAGAATAAGTTACTGGGTACATTCATTAATGTTTTTGTCATCGTTTATATGAAATATGTGTAGGTTGTTGTACCTTGATTTATATTTTTTTCACCTTGGTTTCACATGTTCAACCTCTGATAGAGTTATTATTACTGGAAAGGGACCTTAAGATCATCATAATGGCCTTGTCCCTTTTGATTTCTTTGGCTAATTCTTATTCAGGTCTTGCTGCAAAATATAGGTACAATCACATGAATCTTCAGGCATGCTTCATTATTTATCTGGTGGGGCGTGGGATGCACATGATGTTAATGCTGTTGCCTTAACTTGTGATTCATCAGCTCAACTTTGGGATCTGCGTACAATGAAGTAAGTTAATATTGAATCCACATTTCTACCTAATTTTGATCAATAAACACATTCAAGCTGTTTTTGTCTACGACCTTACTTGAACAGGATCTGTCCTATAGGCTTGTATCTCTGTATCCTTGAGTTCTTAGAAGACATGAAAAAAGTCTGGTGGATGACATATGGAAGCGAAAAAAAAAAGCTTTTATTTTTGTATTGATGTCATCCTAGCAAATTGTAAAATTGAGCAACTGTATTTTATATATCCCATATATACTTGATAATAACTTGTCAATATTGTTTGACAGTTACTATTTCGCTCTTTCGCTTTTCCACCACATTTGGTTGATATTGTGACATTTTGCCATTTTTTGGTGAATGGTGCTTCTGCTCAGTATTTCATATTAACATCTCTAGAACTTTAAATTTTGATTCCCATCTATTTGTCTAAGTTTTCTCCATTTCACTCAGTTGATGCTTGTAAGCTCCAATTACCTGTAAAGCAGGTTCATATTATTCTGATATAAATTGACTTCTGTTGAAGTGATTTTCAGTGTTGACTATAAATATTAATGTTCATTTGTTTTCAGGATGACTAATTCAATTCAGCATGCTCACATCCGTAATGTGGATTACAACACCAAAAAGAAATACATGCTTGTGAGTGTCCAGCTGTGAATTCATTCAAGCATTTCATTGACCCAACAATTTGCAATAATGTCAGTTGTGAGGATGTTGCGTTCATGTGTATCCGGACAGAGTGCTTATAATTGCACGCCACATTGATGGCTGGGTGGCTTGAGACTTGTATTGTGCATGCACACACCTTTATATATGGGATTTGTTTCACATTAGATTGGCAAGTTGGTTCCCCGTTCTTTGCTTCTTGCTTATTGACCACTTTAGGAATGAGTTTTTCTAGATCAATTACGTGCTTTACTTTTATTTCTAATGATTATCTTTTTGTTCAGAAGACCTTCTTGTTTTATTTCCACTTCATGCATGTTGTCTTCAACCTCTCAGTCACGTTGTCTTGATATAAAATTGACGGACACGGTAATGGAATATTATAATATCTCCTAAATTATTTAACCTGTTCAAGAACTGATCTAAATTTTAATAACAAAGATGCTTGAGGAATGATTAAAGTGCAATATGCAAACTATATGTCTGTATAAAAGTAACTTTTTATTGAAGATACCAACTAAAAAAAGGCTAGTTATCCCTAGTAGTACTAGAACGTGGCCCTAGGTTGAAAGTAAGTGAAATGTTTGCTGCTTGATCAACCTGCTACTTGCTAAGGGCCCTCATTATATTGTGTTTTGGCAATTTTCGCCATAATTACAATTTATAATTAACAAAACGATGACAGCAATGGGGAACCAACTTGCATACTTATCCGTATTCTTCTCTTGATCTTTCTTAACATTTCTGTAAATTTTCTTTCATTAATTGCAATTGAAGGAGGGATGAAGGTTGAATGCAGAAAAATTTATTTTTAAGGCTTCAATCCTTCTCTATCCCTCTCTTCAATAGACTGGTTGATATGTCTCAGGTAACCGCTGAAGATGAGTCTGGGATACATATATGGGAACTCAGAAAGCCGAAGTACCCAGTCTCTGAGCTCCCTGGACATTCACACTGGTATTTTTGTAAATAATGATACATCCCTAGTTTAATTTTTGGCATCCATTGATGTCTGGTGTCTTCAAATGGTATTTCTGTTGTATTCGTTCCTTTCTTTTATGACAGTTTTTGTTCCTTTGTATGCACACTCAAGTCCTGTATCCCCATAAAGCATAATGAAGCTTGCCAGGCTAGCCCCTAGAAGAAAAGAATGCAATTCTCTTGTTTTTCTCATGTTTGATATGTTATGATGATAGTTCTAAGTGGATCTTTTAATCATTTATTCATTTATATTGATTATTTGATAAGTCAAAAAATATTGATATTGTTGACAGGACATGGACAGTTAAATGTAATCCGGAATATGAAGGCTCGATTCTGGTTCTCTCTCTCTCTCTCTCTCATCTTTTCCCTCGAACAATTTCGTTGTTTTATTGCTAACAGTACCAAAATGTCGTAGAGTGCTGGAACTGACTCAGCTGTCAAGTTATGGTCGGTTCCTCCAAACAGTGATGATTCTGCTTCTGACAGGTGTATATTATTACAAGTCCAATTTCATTGCCATTATTTGGCTATTATATATTCATCATTATTTCTAATTTTGGGAGCCTTGTGGAATCACCTACAAGGAGGGTAGATGCGTTGCTTCATTCATACACTGATTATGAAGATAGTGTTTATGGTATTGTTACAAATCAGAAATTCTTTCATGTTTAGTTCTTAACTCTACTTAACTGGCTTTACTTGGCTGCAGACCTTGCTTGGAGTTCTCGAGAACCCTGGATATTTGCTTCATTGTCTTATGATGGGAGGGTAAAACTACTTTTACTTGAAAAAATATATATATTAGTATATTCTTGCACTCCCATAATAGTAGATCTAGCAATAAATCGAATGGAGTGGTGGAAAAGGGTTCTCGTAACCAACCCCGTATTATTGGAACAAGACTTAGTTTGTTGATGTATTCTTGTACTGCCATATATTTCAAATGGAAAACTTGCATCGTTGTAGATCACGAGTATCAGATGATGTTGGTGTTTCCATGACAAATTCTCAGTGTTCTATAGTATTCTTCATCTTGGCTTTACATTCGCGTGAACGATACTTTTAGTAGGTGAACATGACATTTTCTTTTAGGTCAACGCATAGATTATTTTCGGTATTGTTGTCTACCCATATTGAAAGGAAGGGCTTACTAATGGTGGGAGAATATAGAAGCAGAGTCTTAACTTATCCAAGTACTCGAGTCAGTTTTTCATCTACCATTTATGCAAACACACCTGTTGTATCAAGCAGGTCATTCCCAATTCCAGATACAGGTTACGGCTAGAATATAATTATTTTCCTCATTTGACTCAATAACTAAAGGAACATAAATAAAGTTAGCTCTGTTGAGCATTGATTGCTTTACCTTTTCTCCACATTTCAGTTTGATATTTAAGCATGGCTTATAACAGTGTTAATTCCGTGTGATGCAGTAGTTGTGGAATCAATTAAACCCCATCTTCCTAAGAAATGAATCCAAGCAAATGCAGTAGGTGGAAATTCTTAGTCTTATCGAGGCTATTGCTTCACAATGATGGCCCTCTGGTATGGTCTCTTTTCCCAGGCGAAATTTTCCTTTGGAGCGTTTCGAAGTTTTTAGTTCGTGGTTATGACCGACATGGTGTTTTTATTCGTGTTGGATTGGCTGTTTGAAGTGTGGTACAATCATATATTTCTCATTTGGTGATTTTGGAGGGAAAGAAGTATTGATGCCTAGAAAAGTTGATTTAGTCAGCTTGTTATGTTCGGAAAATCATTCAAATGTTAAAATTGAAATATTATATTAATAAGATGATTTTACCCTTTATGTAATGTAAAAAAAGGAAAGGACAAAAATAATGAAAACCAAAAATGGAAAATTGATTTAGTTAGCTTGTTATGTTCGAATCCTAGGACGTAATAGAAATCAGTAAAGGGTGATCTTAGGCTCTCTCAGAGCAAATAGTACGTAAGTTAATGAATTGGGCATAGAGGCCAAGTCGTTACATAACCTAATTCAATATCCACCCCAAACAAAAGATTACTTCTTCAGTTGTTGCTTCATTCTTGCGCCATTGTCGTAAGAGCAATATCGCAGTGCTGCAGCAACACTGCCATGCACTTGCCAATTGCAGTGCTGGATGATGATTGGTGGCGGTGATGAGGTTGGTGTGATTAGTGCGTCTGTGGTGATTATTGGTGTAGGTGGTGGTGGTGGTGGCAAGGTTGTGGCTATGGTGTGTTGGAGGTGGTGGTTTGTAGATCTGAGTTGTCAATTGCATTTTGGGTGGTGTTAGCGATGGTGGAGTGCGGGTGGGGTAAGGTAGGGGAGATGAAGGGTAATTTGTAGCAAGTTAATTTGATTATTGTAATCAATTAATTTGATAATTTGTGATTAATAATAAGCCGTGATCAATTATTTTGATAATTTGTACACTATAAAAATGTGCAATTTATGATTAAGAGCTTGTTTGATACACATTATTTTTGAAGAATGTATTTTAGAATAGTATATTGATATAGAATGTGTGGTTGAAAAATATGTCTTGTTTGATTTACATTCTTTTCAAAATTCATTCTTTCAAAACTCATTTTCAGCCACATATTTTTCAATAAAATAATATTACGCGCAAATTCAAAACTTTTCTTTATTTTTTTAATCACATATTTTCCATCAATCACATCATAAAAATGAATTCTTTTCTAAAAAAATGTGTATCAAACACCGTCTAAAGAAATGTTTTAGATTCACGTATAATATTATTTTATTGAAAAATGTGTGGTTGAAAAGAAGAGAGAAAAATAAGTTTATAAGTATGACCGACATTTTATGTCAGTGTGATTAGTACGTAACTATGATCATAAATTGTATGTTACTTTGACATTAACTTATTTAATTAATACTACTTGATTTTTAAAAGAATTTATAAGTTTGTCAAGTTTGTAAGTGCATCTTTAAGATTGATAGTTATGTATTTTTTTCCTTTTCCTGCATTCAGGCCATCTTGTATGAGCTTGGCCCTTTTGGTTTGTCTTGCGATTGAGCTCAAGGGAAGTGTTTCACCAAAAGTTGACGTAAATAGCACTTAATGGTGCGTTTTGTGAATATCTCAACACTCTTTCGGCTATTTGCAATTATATTTACATCAAAAATTATATTTGTTACACCATATTTTAGTTGCATTGTATATTCTTAATCTTTGCTCATACTGCACTTATGTCATCAACATTTTTTCTTTGCTTTCTTATAATCAATTAACGCATTTCAAACCAAGCTAACACATATTCATTTAGATTGTTATTGGCAGGGGCACGCCTAGGAAATTTTTCCAGAACGGGCGTAATTATTGAAAGTAAAAAAAAAAAAATACATTATAACACAGAGATTATGCTAAAATAAAATACTTTACAATTGTTCTTTACGAATTTTCATACTTTGACATCTTTGTACAATCGCCTCATTATTAATTTTTAAGAATATATCTTTCTTCACATAAACAATAAGGCTATCATTTATCCACTCATCTCCAATTCGATTGTACAATCTATCTTTCACAGTGTTCATAGCAGAAAATACTCTCTTTACCGTTGCAAATGAATACCTGTGACTGTGGTTATTCCTATTTCCTCAAAATTTCGTATTCATTAACAGTCAAACTCAAAATTTTCCCCAAACAGACAAACTCACAACACTTGTGGTTATTCTAATTTCCTCAAAATTTCCAAATCAATAGCAGCAAACTCAAAATTTTCCCCAAACAGCCAAACTCACAATACTTGTGGTTATTCCTATTTCCTCCCCTATAAATAGTTACCCATTGCACATACAGTATATACTCTATAGCAATATAGCCAATATCATATGAATATTGAATACCAATAGGCAATAGAAATTATAGAAAACTCACCTACCGATTTGGTAGCCGATGAACGCTGCGTGGATGAATCGTGAACGCTGCTACTCTTTAGTCTTCAGACCACGACACCATTAGCATCAATAGCCAACAGGGGACGTGCGTGGATGCGGGGCCGTGCAAGTCTGCGATGTGCGTGGATCGATGGATGCAGGGGCTTCTCAATTCTGTGTTTTGGTATTGTAATGGATTGAGCTTGCAGCCTGCAGGGGCTTCTATCAGGGGCAGAATGGGCCAAATAATTGGCCCATTTTTTATTTAATTTTTTTTTAAAATCGGGTTATCGCAAAAATCTAGGGGCGGCCCAAAGCCCGTGGCATGTTTCGAGTTGCTGCAAAAATCCAGGGGCGACCCAAAGCCCTGTGCAGGCATCTGGTTGGTCCGCCCCTGCTCATTGGGAAAATGGTATGTTAATTTATAGAAGGTTAAATATAAGATGCGAAAAAAAAAAAAAAAAAAAACGTAAATTCAACGATGAACAAAGGCTGAACACATTCCTTGTTTAAAATGGTCCGATAAACAAATATTGTTGTGAATATAATTATCATCAAATTATTCAATAAAGGAAAGGAAAAGGGGAAAAATGATTTACCAGTTAATTTTCAACATTTGCAAAATAATACGTTTAAATCTTTAACCTCTAACAAAATGAAGCATTTAGGTTGTGAACTTTTCACGTTTTTATCATTTAGGTTTCTAATAAACAAAATTGCTCATTTAACGGTTAAAAAATTCAAATTATGTGCTTAGAATTAAGAATAATGCTATTTGCAGTTGTTTACTATCGTAGTCGCTTACGTGACATACATATGACGGTTAATGATTTGATGTAGAAGGTAATAAAAGATTATCATATTAATGCATCAAATCACTAACTTCCATATGATACAAGGTTATTATAAAAGTGTACAAGGTTATTGTTAGAATGTCTCTCTTTAACTCGAGAGTAATACTATTTGCAATCGCTCATTATTATAATCGTCATACTAACATACATGTGGAAGTTAGTAATTTGATACATTAATGTTGTAGTTTTTTATTACTTTATGCATAAAATCATTAATCATCACATGTATACTACTTAAACGATTACAATAGTATGACTTCAAATATCATTATTCCTTAAAAACGGGGCCACTACAAACCCGCTTCCCATTAACAAGTTGCCTTCGACTTCAAGTAAAGATTATTATATATTTATTATAGAGAAAATATCATAGATGCATTTTGACCTTTACGATAATATCAAAGACAAGTAAAGATTATTATATATTTATTATAGAGAAAATATCATAGATGCATTTTGAACTTTACGATAATATCAAAGACATGCCATTATGTTTGAAAAATCGTAGCATCTCACTTATTTATAGTTTTCAATATCACATGCACTATTCAATCACTTTTTGAACCATATATTGTCAAAGTCTAAATGCCCCTTTTCAAAAGAAAAGACGAAATTTTCTACACTTGCAATTTAACTTGTTCTCTTTAATAATAAATAAATTCATACACAATTTGAATAAAAAAAAACTATTGAAGAATTTGATAATTAATAATTTAATTTATTTTTTAAAATATATAAACTAAAAAGGATATTTAATACAAATATTTACTTTTTAGAATTCAAGTAAAATTTAGCTGTAACTAAATTAGTTCATTAAAATATTGTATTCCTTCGAAATTTATTATTAAATGACAGACATGTTATATAATATAATGTCATTTAATCTGATATATTAATCCTTTCAAAATGATATAATTAAACCCGTTTTTATCATTTGATATTAAATCGCGCTTATAAATAATTATTTTGTTAAATTAGATACTATATTTAACAAAATAAGTAAATTTATATGATTAAATTTGAAACTACGTATCAATTTGTACTTATATAATTTAGTTTTGAGTAAATTAACTACAGTTAATTATAGAAATTTTAGCAAGAAAATTTTAGGTATTATAGCAATCTTATTTTCAATAATGCAAGACTAAAAAAGTAATAATGGGTGTATGTGATGCTCAAATTATAAGTATTAGACGTTGGCGATTTTCTAAAGACGAGTTAGTATTTTTTATATTGTTATAAAGTTTGAGAGCGTTTTTTTATTTTGTCTCTCATTTATAATTACAAAAAAATAAAATGGATAATTACAACAGAGGTCCCAAACTTTTCAAATAGTTGCAGGCTTTTCCCTGACCTATCATTCGTTGTAGCAATCGTCCTTAACCTTTCGAAACGTTGCGGCTAAAGCCCTAATAGATGGATTACATCCAAACGTATGTTAGTTGACCAAGAAATTGAGTTTGACCACATTTTTTATATCTTTTAAAAGGGCATAATGGTTATCTTATATTTATAAGATTATCTTTTAAAAACTAATGAAATAAATAAACTATCTATCACATTTTTCACCTATCCCACACCTACCCCACCCCCCACCAACCCAACCCCCAAAATCCCTAAAATCAAAATAAGACCATCCCAAAATTCTCCCATAATCAAAACATAGTTTTTGGTCCTGGTAATCCGACAACTGGGGGTGGATTTCGATATCGGAGGAACAGCAGAAGACTGCCGACGACGGTCGATGCGATAAGGGAATAAAAATATTATTTCCATTCCAGTCGGTGATGAATCGTGACTTGTTGGACTTTACATTCCGACTACATGTGAGAGTGCAATATCTGGTGGATGAGCACCCGCGGTTACTTGTTTGTTCACTTCAATTGGATTCTTCCCAAAAAATTCTTTAGCAACAATTCCAGTATAATCCCTTAAATTATGCATTGAACTTCAACGATAGAGGGCATGGTCAATTGTGTGTTTGTTTGGTTAGTATAGCGTTGAGAAAGGTGGGAGTCAAAGGGGTTGAAATAAGGAAGTCAGAGTAGCTGCATATTGTTAGGTGGTGATTTGTGTAATAAGACATGAGTTTTGGTTTGTTGCATGTGAGGGGTGACAGTGGTGGACTGTGGCTGATGACGGCAATCGACGTTGATAGGCGGCTGGATGGATTTTAGAATGGCGATGGGTTTGGGGAGAGGATAAATAAGTTGTTATTTACCCATTACAAAAAATATAAAAAATGTGGTCAAACTCAATTTCTTGGTCAACTAATAAACATTTGGATGGAATCTATCCATTGGAGCTTCAGCCGCAATGTTTCGAAAGATTGGGGGCGGCGGATGCAACGAATGAAAGGTCAGAGGAAAATCTGCAACTATTTGAAAGGTTTGGGGCCTTGCTGCAATTATCCTAGAAAAAAATTGTTTTAGCATCCATTAAATGGAGATCCTAATAAGAAACGTGGAAGAATGAAGGTCGCGTGGGTCTGTCTTTCTATCTACTCTCGACTACGTCGTTTTCCCAAGTCATATTTAGATGTGAAATTCTGTGTGCGTATCAAATTTGGCTAAGCAAGCTTCAAATTAAGTTTTTATTATAAATAAAGTTTTTATTAAGAGTAATGCTATTTAATCCCACCGGAGTTATAATCACAGTTTAGGTGGCTCTAAATCATTGTTTAAATGAAAGATGAAATTAAATTATTTATTTAATTTTACATATCATTTAATGCCAAATTAACGTTATTTAGATTGAGGTTGTAACTAGGAACAGATCCAGGGCCGAAGTACATGCCGGACTAATATGTTAAAAAAACTAAAATTACACAGGAACTTTTTTTTTCTACTAAAAAATTTTCAATTGGCTGGGGGCTGGACCCGGCTTCCCCCTAAATTCCCAGATTATAACTCCAGTGTGGATTAATAGCATTACTCTTTTATTAATTAAGTATTTGTGTGAGAGCGATCATTTAAAACATAATTTTTTAAATCGTGCGATTTTGGAAAATGTAAAATTAAAAAGTAAAACATGTGACTGAAAATGAGTATAAAATAAGTAATATTAAATAATCATAAAATTTCTAAGAAGTTTTTATTTAATACATGTTCAACAAAAAAATTACAACTATTTTTCTTTTTCTTCTATTCTTGAAGGGGAAGGGAAAGTTTTAAAAAAGGTGTAGTGATAGCAACCCGCCCCGCCCCACTCTGCTCTGAATGTGACAAAAAAACCCGCCTCAAACGGGTTGGCGGGGCGTGGCGAGGGTGCCCCGTCCCGCCCCACCACGCCACGCCACGCCACGCCACGCCACGCCAAGAATTAAAAAAAATAATTTAATAAACTATTATTAAAAAAAAAAACTAAAAAAAAAAAATTAAACGGGACGGGAAACGCACCCCGAACCCCGCCCAGACTAAGGCGGGGCGGGGCGGGGCGGGGTGCCCCGTTGCCATCCTTAAAAAGGTGTTTAACTGTCTATTTTGAGAAAATTTTATTTTATTTTCTCTTACTTTAAAAAAAAATATATCTAAAATGATACAATTATTTTTTTAGGAAAAATGTCGAATGCCATTTTCTTACACAATTTCAATGATCCTATAATCTATTGCTCATTTTTATGCGCACATTTGGTGGATCTCTCTCTCTCTCTCTCTCTCTTAAAAATAAAATTACTTTCTAAAATTTAATTTTATCATTCTAGATATTTTTATACACCGTCCCGTCCCGCCCCGCCCCGCCCCGCCCAGCCCCGTTGCCATCCTTAAAAAGGTGTTTAACTGTCTATTTTGAGAATATTTTATTTTATTTTTTCTTACTTTTAAAAAAAATATCTAAAATGATACAATTAATTTTTTAGGAAAAATGTCGAATGCCATTTTCTTACACAATTTCAATGATCCTATAATCTATTGCTCATTTTTATGCGCACATTTGGTGGATCTCTCTCTCTCTCTCGTAAAAATAAAGTCACTTTCTAAAATTTAATTTTATCGTTCTAGATATTTTTATATTTTAAAAGTAGGAAAAAATAAGTTTTCGAGAGTTGAGCATCTTTCTAAAGTTCAGAACAGGAGAGAAAGAAAAATCTGAATTGAATTAGATTCTTACAGGAAAAAAATCATAGAAATTTTAGAGCGACTGACTGAAAAGAAAGCCAAAAACCAAGATTTTTCTCTCTCTAAAAATCCATCCGGATGCTGCAGAAAGCATACTAGTCAACATTATCGTATCTATAGATACGCAGCTCCGGCATAACAAAAATGTGTATATAGGTGATCTTCACTGAGTTAACTCGGCCGAGTCATGGGCTGCTGCGAATCGTTGTTCTCGAGGAAGCCGCGCTTGGACAAGGATCATTGGCACAACAGCCACCAACGCCATTCCTCTCCTGCTAAAGATGCATCCGCCGTCGGCGCCGGAGGGCGCTCGTCGGGTTTCTCGGAGTTCACTTTGGTGGAGCTGAAGGCTGCTACCAACAACTTCAGCTCCGACAACATCGTCTCTGAGAGTGGAGAGAAGGCCCCTAATATTGTCTATGAAGGCCGCCTGCAGAACGGCCGCTGGATCGCTGTCAAAAAATTTACCAAAATGGCCTGGCCAGATCCTAAACAGTTCGCTGTATGAATAATATGATTCTGTGAAAAACAAATACACATACGTAAATGTTTTATTGGAAAATGAAAATTGACTTAATTTATTCATGTTATGTATTTGAAAGGAGGAAGCAAAGGAAGTGGGGAAACTGAGGCATAAGAGGCTCGCTAATTTGATAGGGTATTGTTGTGATGGGGATGAGAGGCTGCTTGTGGCGGAGTTCATGCCTAACGAGACTCTTGCTAAGCATTTATTTCACTGTATTCTCTATTCTTCCGTCAGCTTAATTTACCATTCATTTATTGCATTTTAGCAATTCTCCTTCATACTTATCTATATGTATTTTTGGAGATATTGGCAAATGCAGCTACTTTCAAATCTAGGTCAATCATTGGTTCCTTATTCACAGACTTAGCTTCCCTAAACAACATAATATTGTGAATAAGTTAATACTATTCTTATTGTGACACTTGCATGGTTTTAGAATTTAGATGGTGGTTAGTTGCTACGTTTATGATGAGTTTCTGGTATTCCTTTATGAAGTGATAAGTTGATTTGAATTATAATTTATAAATCAATTCCTAGGATGAATTTATACGTCAGTTTTGTATGCTTGCCCAACTATATGCTTGTTGCACATCTGTAACCAATGATTTATCTACGGAAGTGATACAGAGAGTCAGAAACTAGCTTCTGAATTTTAGAATGTTCTATTTTTAGAAGTTGAGTGTTTTTCCCATCTTTTTGAGCGTGTGTGCGTGTTGAGGGAGGGGGTCATGTGAGGGCATCACTAAGTAAGCTGTATTGCCAGTGGTTACATAATCGGGTTGGAGAAGCCTGTTTGACTCTCTCTATAAATAAGTGTTGTGCATCATCCAGCTATGCTGGTGCAGGTGAGAACACTATTTGACTTGCATGTATTAACTAAATATCTAAATTTTTTGAACTGGAATCAAATTCTTCTTTTGAGGAAAAAAATGTTTCTTTCCCAATTGTGGAGTCAATTGAAAGGAGTTTCTTGTTTGTAAAACCAGAACTTAATTATCACTTCAAGTGTGGAGTGCCTTTCAAATTCAGGGCCAGCTTTTCCATATAAGTTGTTTAAAACCTCACAAGGCATGGAGATAGCATTTTAATAGTCCAGGAGATGTTTCAAAAAATTAAAAAGCTAACGTATCTTGAAGAGTAGTGTCTATAGCATGTTCTGTCTTCCATCTATATTTGAGATGATTGTGGTCTTGTTCTTTGTTAGAAGGCAAACACGTTTTGGACCATGTGGTTATAGCTTGAAATCATGTGAAAAAGTGTATTGGGAAATTGAGAATGTGGAACGTCGATCTCTTGCCTTATTTACTGACCAAGCCAAAATAGTGGGCTTTGAAGGTGTATTTGTCTATATGTACATTCTCTGTGACATTCTGTAATATATCCTTTGCCACGGGGGTGGGAAATTCCACAATTCCTGTTAAAGTTGCTTCTTCACATTTGTCTTTGCACTTTTATGCAAAAAAAAATATGTTTTAAATGTGACAATGTTCTAACTTGGTCATTTAATGTGTTAGTTAAATTATCTTTCTCTACTTTCTTATACAGGGGAGAATCAAACCCCTGAGTGGGCCATGCGTTTAAGAGTGGCTTTGTATATAGCTGAAGCATTAGATTATTGCAGCAATGAAGGTCGACCACTGTACCATGACTTGAATGCCTATAGGGTTCTCTTTGACGAGGTTAATTAATATCTTATTCTTGAGCTTGATGATATGCTTGTCTTGCAATGCTCTTCTTTTCTTCCCCATGCTAGTATCTTTTCTAGGGGCTTTATAATTTAATTGGAGTAAAATATAGATATAGTGGATGCTTTTGGCAGAATGGCGATCCACGGCTGTCCTGTTTTGGATTGATGAAAAATAGCAGGGATGGTAAAAGTTATAGCACAAATCTTGCTTATACACCTCCTGAGTATCTAAGAAATGGTAATTTTCAATTTAATTTTTTTTATATATCTTTTAGTTATCTGCTGTTTATATGCCTAATTTGTCCTGTACCATATATATCCAATTTACCCTTTCTCTTGAAGATGGATTATGCCCACGATTCTGAAATTTAGGTGTATGATCGATAGGACATCTATATGAATATCAGAATTTACTTAAAACTCCTAAAGGCACATTACTGTAGTATAGGATTTGAGAATAGCAGACTCAGACCATAAAAGAGTTTAAGGGGTTTATACTGCATTGAGTATCTTATAACAGAGCTCTGTAACAACTGAGCGGATCTAAGCAAACTAGAGGAGCTGTGTGCTCTTCCTGTGTCCAAAATTTTAATCTGCTTTAGATGGATAAATCTGAAATTAAGGAGTTGGCATTGAAATCAAGGTTTATATAAAACTATTGGCTATCAGATGTAGTTTTAAGAGGTAAAATAAGTGGTCGAGCAGAGGTTTACTCACCTTTAATCATCAAATTATTGATTTTAAAATTGTTCATTTCAAACTGTAAAATCTCTTTATTTAGATAGATTAACCCTCCATTACCTTGTCAGTTCTAAATGAAAATTTTGCAAATTCTACTAATATAGCTACCATCTAAGAAGCACCGATACGGATACGAATACATAATTTGGATACGATACAATACGGATGATTCGATACTGTTTTTTTAAAAAAATTAGACTACGCCGATACGTGTTAAAAAATTCAACATAATTTTATTAATATTAAAAAATATTTATACGTAAACAAGATAATAAAAATAAAATACTAAAGCATTTTATCTTAATCATTAATTGTCGAAACTTCATTTTATTCAACATCATTAACATCAATTTCTTCGCTATCATTAAAAATAACACTCAAGAGTATCGACCTTAAGCAGTCAAACACCTTCAAGAGTATCAAATGATTTTCCAGTAATATCCCACATTTTAATTTTTTCTTTTGAAAAGAGATCTAATTTTCTTGATAAAAGGCATAAATTGCTATGAATGAAAATCAAATCTTTTAACTCATTGTAGAGTTATTTTATTCCATCTCGTAGAGTGCACAAAAGAGTATTTATTCCAATTTCTTTTTACACTAGATGAAGAAGGTTGTACAAGAAGTTTCAAAGTAATGTTTTGTAGTAAAGGTACATGTGAACAATGAAGTATCGGATACGTATTGAAAATCATACAGAAATATAAAATAATTAAAAAATACGTATTGAAAATTTTAAAAATATAAAAATATATAAAATAATTAAAAAACAAGTATCCGGTATGTATGAGAGGGTATCGGAGCTTGGATACGTATCGGGTACCGGTACGTAATAAGTTTACAAGTATCGCTGCTTCTTAGGCTACCATTAACCCATGTCACTTGCAATTTAATCGCTTGAGGTATATGATCCTTATCACATTAGTTGCTGGAAATTATATTGAACTTGTATTCATTAAAGTAAATATGTGAGAGAATCATTTCATATTGTGTGGCTGATTGGTCAAATCAAAGGAGGTTCCACCATCAAAACTAGTCGCTTGTCCTTGTATAATACACAGCCCATTATGTTATGCCAAGTATGGGTGCGGGAAGCCCCTCCTAGAATTCATTCTGACTGTGCCATGGCTTCATGCAAGTTTGGGGAGAGAAAAACATACTGAACAAATTTTATCCAACCAAATGTTTATTCCGTGTGAACAATCACATTTCAAGATGCTGTAGGTGTGTCAAATTGAATCTAGCTGAAAAGACTTCATGTGGCTATGATATTTAAACAAATTGATAAAATTATTTGTCATGAAGACTCAAGTTAAACAATTATTCTTATAAATAGTGGTTTAATAAATTGATGTTTGTTAAATAAAGCATATGATCCACATCTTAAAAAATAAAACATCTAGATATCCCTTACCTATTAGAAACAATTAAACCCACCACCACCACTACCCCTTTCTTCATCCATCTTTATCAACTAATGTAAGCACCCCATAACCAACAAGTAAAGCAAAGCAGATAAAGAATCTATCTGCCTTGAGCCTCAAGCTATTAAAGTCACTGGAGTACCATTCTCTATGGTTGAAAATCTTACCACAAATATGCAAAATCTAATCCATATGAAAGCCATTTTTTTAGAAAACATTTTCCTAACAAAAAGCAGGAAATCCCAATTTTCGCATTCTTAGGCTTTCTCAATATCAACTTTTCACGGCATGCCGTTTCTTGCACTTCTGAATGGCATCCATCTCTCCCTTGGCCACAAGTACTGCATGAAGGATTTGCCTCTTACCCACTGTAGCGTTTTGATTGAGGCACCACCTTATTAATAGTTTTCTCTAGTCTCAGAGCAAGCACTTTGAGATCATCTTGTCCACATATCCCAAAGGACTAATAGGCCTGTAATCCCTATATCCACATTACCATTATTCTTAGGGGTGACAACAACAGAAGTTGTATTAATGCTTTTCTTATATCTCTCGTGCACATAAAAATGCATTGTATCAGCAACATCCTCTTTTCACCACTTGCCACATGTATGCAAACTAGTATAGTGATTCCATTTGGACAAGAGCCTTACTTCCATCATGCACTTTCAAAGCCCAAAACACTTGAGGGCGGAATTACATTTTTGACCTCTTATTCCCTTGTTAAAGATTCTCCCAGATGGAACCTATCCTGCCTAAAAAGGTTGGGGTTATCCTTTCTGCTTGACTATGTAAAACAACATCCCACCAAAGGCAAGTCAATCAGCTTCTTTTCCTACATAAAATTGTTGAAATCATGCAGATCTGGGGAAAATCAGGGTATGGTATCCTGATAACATTAAGCTTGCTTCCAATCACCCACAGCTTCTCCGAAGTTCACGGCTGCCAATTATTCTGAGAGACTGCTGGAGGAGTTTTCGGATCAAAACTATTTTGTCAACTAGATAATGTTGCATGGGAACTATTGTAGATTGCATGACTTCCATTTTTCCCTATTGGTTTTTTTTAATCTTTCTAGAATTTGCTTACAAGAATTAATATATCTTTAAAATCTCTTGTAGGAAGGGTCACCCCAGAAAGTGTTGCTTTCAGCTTTGGGACTGTTCTTTTGGATTTGCTTAGTGGAAAGCACATCCCTCCAAATCATGTGCGTATTTACAAGCTTGATCATTTATAAGCTTAAATGACTTGTTATCTTCTGCTTGTATAAATTCTCGTACTGTGGAATCTAGTACTCTTTCTCATCCAATTCAACTTTCGTGTTGATATGATTACTATTTCTAACTGTTACTTCTTGCTTTATTGTATCTGTTATTAATATTAGCCTCTGAAGTTTGTAGGGCGGTAATCTCCAGAAACGGGTTCTTAAGTAAGGAATGTGTTTTCAGGAACTTCTTGTCACGAAATATACATGCTACTTTTGCAACTGGTTTAAGAGTAGTTACTAATAAACTAGTGTTGATGTTTTGCAATGGCATAATTCATAGCTGCTTCAGGAAATCTTGTTATACTAACAAGATAAAGTTACAAACCCCTCACCCTCCAGGAAAACTACTTTCACTGTATTTGCCCTAATAATGATAACTGATGGTCCTTAGTTGTATTCTACAAATTCGCCCTCAAATTTTATTTTGACTTGCTGTGTGACTTGAACTTGCTAAATATGAGAATATAATAATGAAGGTTGCCTACGCTTTTTAGTTGTTATTCCTAATTGATTAGACAAAGAATTCATTTAAGTTTAATATTCACTTATTTTGATACAAGAGGGGCACTGCTTTGGTGTCTTGTATTAGAATGCTTTTTTTGAATCTGATTTCTATTAGATTTCATGCACCTGTTTCCATATTGTGCCTTTCAGGCACTGGATATGATTCGAGGTAAAAATATTCTGCTTCTGATGGACTCCCATTTGGAAGGGAACTTCTCGACCGAAGAGGCAACTGTTGTTTTTGGACTTGCTTCACAGTGTTTGCAATATGAACCAAGGGAGCGGCCAAAAACCAAAGATCTTGTTTCTACCCTTTCCCCACTGCAAAATAAACCCGATGTAAGTCTCATTTTTCTTTCTACACTTTCAACGGGTTCGTGTGTCTTTTTTGTTCCTTGAATGCTTTTTTTTTGTCAGTGCATGCTAATAATGGATAACGTCGAAACACTTGATATAGAAGCTTAAGCTATTTGATAAGGCCAAATATATATCATTTAAAATATCTTCAACATGCCTCCACACATCTAGACAGGGTTCATTTTTCCCATCAAAAACATAACACGTGGATAATTTTCATTTAAATGGATGGTGGTGAGACTTCAATTCAGAACCTTTATTTTGCTCTGATACCGTAATAAAACTTGGGGTTCCATGTTACTTCGTCATCCTTATTAAGAGGAGTAATCAATGTCTTATATGTTAGTTGTTTATTGGGATTTTCCCTTAACAGATGATATGTTTTCTCCTTTCGCCACGTTGACGGAAGGGGACCAAGGGAGGGGAGTGGTACTCCTATGGAATGTTAGTTTTATCAAAAGCCATGTGATTAGATGGAACAAGAGTCATGTGATTAAGCGCAATTTAGGGAAATACTGATTGCTTTTCATCTTAAATATCCACGAACTACATTCTCTTAAAGGTAACAATCAAAATGCTGATTGCAGGTTCCCTCTCACGTGATGCTGGGAATTTCAAAGCGGGATGAAACGCCACCAACCCCACAACACCCTCTCTCTCCGATGGGTGATGCCTGTTCACGTATGGATCTCACAGCCATCCATCAAATTTTGGTGATGACACACTATAAAGATGATGAAGGAACCAATGAGGTAATTTTATTCTAGCTAAGATCCTATGTAAATGCTTCTTTAATAATTCAATTTTAAGATATAAAAGTTTGCCACTGTAGTTATCTTTCCAAGAGTGGACCCAACAAATGAGAGATATGGTGGATGCAAGGAAACGTGGAGACCTGGCATTCCGTGACAAAGATTTCAAAACTGCTATTGATTGCTACTCTCAGGTACTTGCAAAATTTAATGCTTGAATACTTTAATCACAGTGCACTTTCACTCTTCCTCGTAAAACAATGGTTTTTTCTTCTGCTTGAGAACCATTTCATTAATTATGTCCTTCTCGTCTGAATCCTTTTTGACCCATCAAGTTAATATATTTTTAGACTAGAAATTTCTCAGCAGCATTTGTTAATTCTCAAATAAGAACAAATTAAAGAGAGGCTATGCTAAAATGGCCTTATATTGCAAGAGTACTTTTACGTATTCTGGGAAAAAGGAATGAACAGAGATTTCCAATATCTTGAGTTTACTATCAGTGCTCCTCTAGCAACAATGCCAGTGAATGTGATTCAATATGTTCACTGCTAACTACACATATACTTCTATTATTCTGGCTTGGCTTAATTGACTATCCATTTCTCATATCTGCAGTTCTTAACTTATTACTTTAGACAGCTTGTTTTTTCCCTCAAAACATGGAGTTTGAATCAAACTTGGATCGCGAGGCTTTTTGAATTAAAGAACCGCCATTTATTTAGTTTATTAATTCTATTCTATTCTTCACACATAATTGTTTAGGACAGATAATGCATTAACCGTGCCCATGTGGATTAAATCATTGTAATGATATGTGCAGTTCATAGATGTGGGCACTATGATTTCTCCTACGGTTCATGCACGACGAAGCCTCTGTTATCTCATGTGTGATCAACCGGATGCTGCACTCCGAGACGCAATGCAAGCACAGTGCATTTATCCAGATTGGTCCACGGCATTTTACATGCAGGCTGTAGCCCTTGCCAAGCTCGACATGCACAAGGATGCAGCTGATATGTTGAATGAGGCTACCTTGCTAGAAGAAAAGAAGCAACTAGGCGGAAAAGGACCATGAGTAGTAATCCATATGCAATTATGTACTCTTTTTGTATTTTGGCTCCTGATTTTTATCCAGGGGTTTACAATTTCGAGTGAAAAACATTTCGCCCAAGTAAATGTTGTGAGTTAATATTTTTTCCCTCAAATTTGTTAAATAAATGGTAACATTTTCAGTGTGTACATTGGTATGTAGAAATTATGACCCTTTTGAAGGCATGTTAATTTTAACTATACGCTCACAATTAATATTCACGTATTATTCACATGCTTTTTGGGGATTCATTGATTTCATTATAATTCCTTCCAAACAAAGCACTAATATGATAGGCGAGGTTGAGGGTTTAACCATCCAAGATTTACTAGAAGATTACATAACTAAGATGTTAAGTTTCACCAATTTCAAATTTAAGAGATCAAGATTAAAATTTCAAATATCAGAATTTTTCAAATTTTATTTATAAATTAATTAATTAAACATATTTTATTAATGAAATATATTAAGGTCGCAATTTCATATAATTTGACCACAAATTTCGTATAATTGGTCACTTATTATTAATTGATCACAAATCATAATTTCTAAATGTTGCAAATTATTTTACGGTAACACTTCAAAAATTTTATAGATCACAATTTGTTCATCGACCACAAATTAAAAATTTATACGATATAATTTATTCATCGGTCACAAATTTATCAAATTAATAAGTCACATATTATTCATTGATCACAAATCACAAATTTTATATCAAATTATTATACGATCACAATTCAAAAATTTTTTAGGTAACAATTTGTTCATCAATCACAAGTAAAAAAATTATTCGTCATAATCTATTTATCGATCACAAATCACAAGTATTATAAGTTATAACTTATTAGACAATCACAAATTATCGAATTATCGGTCACATATTAACAATTTTAGGTCACACATTATTTCTTGATCACAAATTATCGAATTTGAAGGTCACGTTTTAATAGTTAGTCACAATGTACCAAATAATTGATCACATACACCAAAACACCTCATCCCCGATCTCGATCCACAACCAATACTTGGTCACAAATCAACTAAATAATTGGTCACGGACACTATCTCATTGTCGTCGCCACTACCACAACAGCACTACCACTGGATCCAATACACTCCCAACAAAAATCATCACGACCATCCCTGTCATCGCCGCCGCCGCCACCATTTTTGCAACACCACCATCACCATCACCACACCGCACCAGCAACACCACCGCACATACCACCAGTCACCACCGCCAAAACAACATCACAGACCACCACACAGCACCCACTACACACCGCAGACACCACCATCACCACCACACCACACACATCACCTACTACACACCCCGGCACACCACCACCGCATCCACACCGCACCCATCCACCGTGACAGCTCCACCACCAGACATAGCAGAGTACCCAACCACCACATCAAAAAAGAAAAAGAAGAACTGCCGCGCACGAAGGAAAGCTGCCTATGCTGCGTCGTGATGAGTCGTTGGCATCAATCACGCGCAGCATCGACCGGTGGTTTCAGAAGTGACAAGCTCCGTTGTGTCTTCGACGGCGACTGTTCGAGGGAGATGAGAGAGAGAGACGAGAGAGCAGGCGGGGAAGAGAGAGAGAAA
The DNA here is from genome assembly GCA_903798385.1 of Fraxinus cuspidata. NCBI lineage: Eukaryota > Viridiplantae > Streptophyta > Magnoliopsida > Lamiales > Oleaceae > Fraxinus > Fraxinus cuspidata. The sequence goes on along the minus strand of CAIGRP010058171.1, from coordinate 5,681 downwards.
TGAGGGGAAGAAGAGGGATAAAATTAGGGTTCTAGGTTTGATTAATTATGATTTAAGATAGGAGATATATGAAATAGACGAATTAATATTTGATTTTTGTATAAATAAAGTTTATATAAGAAATTTGAAATCGAAACTTTAAAATTCTGAATTTGTGTAATTTCCACATTACTTAATACTGAAAACATCCTCTCGCTACCCAATTTTGAGGCTATTTTTTATGTTTCTTGCTTTCTTTTGCTGGCAATGAGGCGTAGATGAAAATTGTAAAGATCTGTTGGGAATGTATCGAGTTCTAGTGTGACTATATTTTGACCCATGACCAATTTGGATCAATTTCCGGCAAAAATAAAAATATATATTCATTTTAAAATTTTTAATTGAATTGGTTTGGTTTCAAACTGTATTTAAAGAATAATGTTATGTAGCCTTACTGGGGTTGCAACCCCAGTTTAGGTGGTACTAGATGGTATGCTAAATGAAATGTGAAATGAAATGAGTTATTTAATTTTACTTATCATTTAATGTCACATCAACGTCATCTAAACTGTGGTTGCAATCCTATTGAGCTAAATAGCATTACTCGTATTTAAAATAGCATAATCAAAACGAATTTGGTTTGATTCAAAATCGTTTATTGACGAGTTCATGTGACAGTCGCTTTAAAAGACAATTTCGATTACTTTTCAGTTCGATGGTTTTTATTCACAATCCCAACAATTGGGTTTAAGCCTATATTAAAGGTTGGGCTGGCACAAGCTTGTCCAAATATCTCCCACCCTAGCCCATAGCCCGGACAACCTTGCCAAAGGCTATTTTTTCAAAGAGAAAATTACATAAAACCAAGTATTTAAATTTTCAAATTCAAAAATCAGGTGTGATTATTTAACAAAACATAGGTAATAATTCAACTTATAAATATTAATAATAATAATTAATTTACCTACCCCACCTCCATCCAACCCACATTCCCAACTCTAACATCATTTGACTCTCTTCTCCTCCCTATTTATCCTTTCTCTCTCTCTTCACAGTATCGACTTATCACCAACACAGCCGCTATCGCCACCATCGTTGTCGCAGCTCTCCAACTGTCGGCGCAACACTTTCCCTCTCTCGCCACTCTCTACCCTCACACATGAACTATATCGCCATTGTAGACCACCACTTCATAGCGTTGTGTAGCGAAAGGGTGTGTGAGAAGCCTCACTTGCTGCCTCGCCCCAACATGTCGCTCTTATCGTCCTCAACAGTGACGTCGTGGTTCCGTACAGTCGGAGAATGTTTCGAAGGAAAGTGGGGAGGCTCCAGCTACGTTGGCACAGGAGAAGTTGGCCGAGATAGTGGAGATATCGAGTTTGAAGGTGACTTACAACAGGGGCGGATCCAGGACCAAATTTCAGACCGGGCTAATACGTAAAAAAAATAATAATAAAATTACACATAAAAAAAATTTCTACTAACACAAATTAAATGGGCTGGGGAGCCCGGTCCAGCCCCTGCTTACAATAAATATGTGGAGGTGAATCGGGCAGTGGATTTCGTGTTCGTCGAGGTGAGTTGAGAGGCGGAGTTGGTGTTTGCCAAGGTAAATATGTGGAAGTGAATCAGGTAGTGTGCAGTGGTTGGGTGTGGTGGTAGTGTGCAGTGGTGGTGTGCCATGGTGTGCCGTAATCAGTGGTGCTTGATCTTTAATGGTGGTGTCATGGGGGTGGTTTTTGTTGAATTTGTTGGTTTTTAGAGTGGTGGTAGTTTTTCGTGTTTTGGAGTTGGGGTAGTTTTTGTTGGCGGTGGCGATGTCAATGGTGGTGGCATAGATGTTGGTGGCAGCTGTGGGTATGGTGGGGTGGGAAGAAGAGAGTTTGTGACAACTATTTAGTTAATTTGTAATCAAGTATTGGTGGTGGATCGGGATCGAAGGTGGGAATGGGGTGTTTGGTGTATGTGATCAAGTATTTAGTTAATTTGTGACCAATTATTTGGTTATTTGTGACTAACCATTTAATTGTGACCTAATGATTATATAATTTGTGATTGACGAATAAATTGTAACCTACAAATTTTTTAATTTGTGATAGTGAAATAATGTGATTAATTAATTTGATAATATGTAATCAATAAATAAGTTGTGACATATGAGTACGTAATTGTGACAATTGATTGTGTAATTGTGACCTTAATATATTTAATTAATAAAATATATTTAATTAATTATTTATTACCCGAGTTTTGAATTTTGAAGCATATAACTTGGAAATTGAGTTGGCCATAGTTAATACCCGAGTTGTGATTTTCCCATTTTTCAATTTTTTTATAAATATATCCTTTATTTTCTGGATAACTTCAAAAGTACTCTATTTTTCTCCAAAACGGTTAAAAATATCATTACAAATTAATATTTTATATTTACCTATTATATATATATATATATATATATATATATGCCCTTATTTGGCACTCATTCTCATTTTTTTCTCTTTCTTCATTTCAACCACACATTCTCCCAATAAAATAATATTACACAAAAATCTAAAATTTTTCATAACTTTTCCACCACACATTATCCCATCAATTACTATTCCAAAAATTATATTCTCCAAAAAATTGGTGTCAAACACACACTCTCTCTCTCTCTCTCTCTCTCTCTCTATATATATATATATATTATTATTATTTTTAAATATATCTCTTTTTTATCATTTAAAATCGATATTTAATTTATCATTAAAAATCAACATTTTCGATGAAGTACATGTTAAGGTAGGGATGGCAACGGGACGAGTTGGTCATTCCCACGCTCGTCTTCGTTAGCTATTTTTTCACCTTACTCCATCTCCAAATCCATTTAAAACGGGTAGGGGCGGGTTTGGAGCGGAATTAGGGTGGGACAGGGCTGGTCACATGTGCCTCGTTTATCGCATCATTTGTTTTTTTCTTTTTCTTTTTTGTTTATTTTATTTTTTCCTTTTATTTTTTATTTATTTAGTTAGTAGATATTATTACTTTTTTCCCAATTTGTTAAAAACAATTTATGTTTTCTTTAAAAATAATGATATATTTTTTATTTTTGTTTGATAAAAAACTTAAATTTGAAATTAATTTTAAACGAGGTAAATAGCGGAGTGTGGACTATGTTTTATGTACCCGCTTTGGGACAATAACCCCCACCCCGTTTACCCGGCTAAACGGGTAATCTCAACTCCATTCGGAGCAGGCCCCTATGAGCAACTATGTTTTTTGCCATTTTGTTAGGGTAGCATGTGTATTATTGTGTTAATTAACAATCAATATTTTTTACGAATTACATATTGCGATAACATGTGTCATTGTATTATTGTGTTATTTGGAGAGTATGTTATAATATTTCATTTTTTTATTAAAAAGAATATTTGAGGGTAACATATATGTTACCGTATATTACTTTTTATTTAGAGTTAACGTTTTAACTTTTAACAATACCAATACATTTTATTAAAAACTAATATTTTAGGGTAACACCGTTTTTTATCATTACTTACAACACATGTAACACATTATGCTAACTGTATGAAACACTTTTACGCTATCATCTGTCAATATGATCATCACAAAACACGAATAACACATCATATTACTTGTATTAAACTACGCCACACCACTTTCCACCATGACTACCACTACAAAACACAAGTAACACACCGCCGTCACCACACAACAAAACAAGTAACACATTATGTTACTCGTCTAAATTCACTTCACTGCTGCCACCAATACCAACGCCAACACCATAAAATACTTAATAATACATTGTGCTCTCATGTGAAACCACTCCACATCAATGTCTAACACTACAAAATTTAAGTAACATATTATGTTATTCGTTTGAAACCACTACACACCACTGTCTTTTGTCACCACTACCACGAAACACGCTTTGACATTTTTGATACTCGCCACCACCACCACCATAGGATTTTTTTGTCAGTGGTTGGAGAATGTTTTAGGACGTTATTAGAAATGTTCTGCATCTGATGTAATATTTCATTGAAGTTTTAATAGGCAATAAGTATTTCTCCAGAATATTTTTCTAGCTATACAACATACTGTTTCTTCCTTCTCGGTTCATTTTTTACTTTACACCGAAAAATGCTAAAGCGAGCCATTATAAAGCTTTTGGACTCACTAAAAGGGATGAAAAACAAAAAAGTCGCTGCTACTACCGCCGTCGCCGCCTGGGCAAAGCGTTAGCAGCCGACCATTGCAGCCTTGTGTTTGTTGTCAATGTGCTTAAAGAAGTGAAAGCCACCACCATATCCATTGTTGAGTCCCTAAACTCACTCATATCTATGCCTAAACCAAACAGAGAATCATGTTGTATTCTTTGATTTATTCTCAATAAAATAGGAAAATAATTTTTTTTCTCTTGACCATTTTGTGATATTCCTTGTGTTTTTAGTGGTTCGTGCATGGATCTCCAAAAGTTCTTCACAAAAGTGAACCATGCCTTCATATTTACCATATTTAGACCGGTCTTAAATTTGTACGATCCAATCACAACATCAATTTCAATTACTCCAATAGTTTGGAGACGAAGATTTCGAATGCTTGACGCAAATGAAGTGATCCAACAAGCTATTTAATGGAGAAAAATCAATCATGTAAACGACATCATCTAATTTGTTTCTTTGTGGTTGTCATAGGCGGTGCCCAACTTCTGGGCTCAGCCCCGGCCTAGATTTTTTTTTTTTTAAAGTAAAATGCTACATTCCAACCCAAGCCCAAGACTTAATCACTACCCAGCCCAATCCATTCCAAAAAATTGAAAACACAACCCATCTTCAATATAATCCAAAAAATTGAAAACACATCACCCAACTTCAATTGAAATTGAAGCTCAACCTCCGCCTGGACCGCCTCCATAATCCAATTCAAGCTCGAGTGCTAGACCTCCGCCGCTGACATCTACGTCTCCTCTAGGCTCCAGCCCAATCCATTCATCTTCTTCATCCTTCGACGAGAATAGGCAGTGTTCGACTTCGAGCCCTAGACGGACATGACCAGTTGCTTCGCCTTCGTGCAGATGACTTCGAGCGCTAGACCAGCTGCGCCTGTTTCGCCTCGCCTCCGTAACCTACTGTAAGTCTGGAACTGTAAGCTGAAGTAGTATGATTTGGTGATTCGATGAATGAATTTTTTTTTGGGCCAAAGAATTATCAGTGCATTCTATGAATTGAACTTCAAAGATGCCAATTAAAAACTGAATTGATGTGTTTGTAAGAAAGATATTAATGGTGTTTCTTCTTCTATTTATTAATGATATTAATTTCAAGTGCAAGTAGTTAATAACAAGTGATTTCACACAAGATGGACAACTTTCATTTGTTATTGAAATTCTGTCATGCATTTCTCTATGGAAATTTTGTGTTAATTTGAATATACAAGTACTATCACATGAAAAAATGCTAAAAAAGAGTAGAAGAAGAATATGATAATGTATTGAAGCTTGAATAGAGTAAGAGAGGTGGAGGTTGTTAAACTCTTCCTGACTGCTATTTTTTTTTCCCCATGAAGAAGATTATGCAATTTTACAAGTTGATTATGAAATATTTTGTCATTGGTTGTATTTATTAACAAAATTGGCATTAATTGGTATTGTCGTAATATTATTTTATATTTTTATTATCGTTAAATCCATAACCAAA
>CAIGRP010058170.1:18877-42957 GCA_903798385.1 Fraxinus cuspidata | reverse complement strand
TTTTGGTGCAGCACTGGAGATGACCAAATATCTTAGATCAAGTATAAGAACCTCAATAAGTGGGACAACCTAAAAAGTGTAGAAGAAAAACGAGTATGAATATTTAAGGGGACTCGAGAAGTAAAAATGGGGTATGTGAACCCTATGGTTATGATGAATTATTATGCTAAAATTCAAATAAAAATATTAATTTCGGTTTTAAAAAAAAGTGCTCTTCTTTTTTTTTTTTTTTTATGAAACAAAAAGTGACATGCGATTTCTTAGAAAAAGGTGATGTGGGCCTAATAAAAAAACTTTCTAAAGTTCTTATATTTTTAGAATTCTAAAATAAAATCAAATGATAAGCTATAGCTAATGTCATCTTTAAACTCAATGAAACATTGATTGAATATGTATAACACTAGTACTATTCATTCGTGACATACATGTATTTGTTGATTGACTGTGACTGCTATTCATCTGCAACAAAAATTATGTATAAGCTATACCAAACGTACTCTTGAGCTCTTTCGAGTTTGGTTACTTAATATAGGGAGCGATATTTAAAAGGAGAAAATATTTGTCTCAATCTTTTGATCCAAATTGCAGTTTAATCATATAACTTGTTGAAAAATTAATATTTACATCCTTAACCTTCGAATTGTACCATTAGTCTCTAAGCGTAATTTCTGTCTAATCGTAGATACCTGTCCATGATAATTTTATTTATTAGGAACTAATTGGGTTAGTGATTTAATAAGGATTTGGGTGTGGAAAAAGCTAAGAGGAATGAGAAAAATAAACAACATCAAGCTTAATATAAATTGATCATCGGTAAAGCGTTACATAATTTTAAAGTTGATCAATTCTGTCTAACTAGAACACGAAAAGCTGGAAAAGAAGTTGGTGTGGATAATTATTTTGACTGGTTTGCTAGGAAACCGATCATGACTCGTCCAATTAGGCCAGGTTCTGTATAGAATCGATAAGTCGATTTATATTTGAGCTGCCGGTCCAAAGATTTCTTTATCAATTTTTTTAGTCATTGTGATTGGATGGGGCTTCTAACCTAGTTCCTCCTTAATTATTGTGAATAGATCTGTGAACCACACTTGTTTACTGTAACTTACTTGTTTATCATCTAACTCCAATTAATTTGATGTTACATTTTTATTTAATTATAACTTTTTCTACCCAACTTCTATAACTTAATCAAAAGTATAGTTCAAGTTGAATTTACTGAATATTCATATTAATATAAATAATTGTAAGAAATTCACAAACTGCAAAACCATAAAATAAGAATGTGAAAATCAAGATAAATGACAATAAAAAATTGTAAAATGTGGTAAATAACATAAATACAAAAATAAAAATACTAGAAAGTAAGAAAGAAGACAAAGGGAAATAATTGTAATGAAGGTCCTCAAATTTTGCTCAACTATACACTTGTGTCCTCAACTTTTTTCATCGCATTGTTATCCCCAATCTTCTATTAATTACTGCATCATGATTTTGATGACAGACTCTATTCAAAAAATGTGTTTAGAGGCATGTAAAGTCTTATTTACCCTCATATTTTTAAATAAGCAAAAAAATAACAAATACAAAAATACGACAAAATATTTGCCCCAATTCAAAGAAGCTAATAAAATGTTTAACCATAGCTCTTTATCATTTTCTAATCAAATCCAAACCGAATTTGATGAGAATCATGGAGGATAAACTAGCATAACCCGTTACGTGTTCCAAAAGGGATCGATAACTAGGTCAAGAGCAAATAAGATCAAAGAAACCATGCAGGGACTTGTTCTAGCTAAGTCTAGAGTTCAAGTACAACGAGCAAGACACCTAGTTTCAAGATAAGCATGAAGGAAGAAGGATCAACCTTAGTACATTTGATTCAAGCTAAAGAGAAATAAAGAGGATGTACGAAAATGCGCATAACTTTTACCTCGATCGTCGAATTTTCGTCTGTGGGTACAATCCAAAAGTGTCTTTTTTATTCTCCACATATATGTCAGATGACATTGTCCAAATTTTAGGGTCAAATTCTTATATAAAGAACAACACATTATTTTGAGAGGTTAATTATAAAGTGAAATTATTAAGCTCTTGCTGGTTTGAACATTACAAAGACTGGATTCCTGATTGAGTTTAGTTAGTTCCTTAGAGAACTTGACAAAGAAAGCACATAGAGGAAAAATGCAAGAGTGGTGAGCTTATTATTAGAAAAAGCTAATATTGAGTGCAAACATGTGAGGATTACTTTGAGCTTATTATAGAGAAAGATAATATTAAGTGCAAAAATGTGAGGATTACATTCTTAGTTATTAATTATGTTAAAGGAGAATCTACATCTAGGGAGGAAAACAACCAATTCTTCAAATTGAATGCAATGCAACAACAATTTGAGAGGATAAATGTAGTGTTTGTAGAAATTAGGGATATAATGAATAGGCATGATATGTGATTACAAACTTACAAATGGGACAACCAAAAAAGTTCATAGTGTTATGAGACAAGATGGGATTGATCCCGAGGCTGAATTTGATGATGAGTTGATCAATTGGTATCAGGGTTCAACTTAAGTCTCCCATATGATGGAGGTCTTGAGTTCGAATCCTGGGAGACGCGTCAGGAAGCCGTGTGGGGTAAGATGGGCCTAGGCTCTCCCAAAGCGGATAGTACGTATGATATGATAACGGCTTTGGCACAAAGTGGAGAGTGAGAATGGGGATGACCAAATCTCAATGGCTAAAGTAGGTAGGATGGGAAATAGAGGATATCAGAGTGAAATAGGGCCTGGAGGAGACCTTAGAGATCGAGATGGAGAAAGAGTTGATAGAAACTTGGGTAGTATTAAGATGAAAATACCTTCATTCCAAGGTATAAACAACCATGAAGTTTATTTGGAGTGAGAGAAGAAATTGGAATTGATTTTTGATTGCCATAATTATTTTGAGGAGAAAAAGGTAAAAATAATAGTGATTGAATATACTGATTATACAATAATATGGTGGGATCAATTGGTGACAAAAAGGAGAAGGAACCATGAGAGACCTATAGAAATATGGGGTGAGTTGAAAGCTTTCGTGAGGAGTAAATTTGTACCTAATCATTATTATAAAGATCTTTATCAAAAATTACAGATCTTTAGTTAAGATTCAAGGAGTGTGGAAGATTACCATAAGGAGATAAATGTAGCTATGATTAAGGTTAATGTTGAGGAGGATAGAGAGTCCACAATGGACAGATTTTTGAATGGATTAAAAATGGATATAGCAAATGTAGTTGAGTTATAGCAGTAATTAAAAATAAAAGGAGCGACGGGGTATTCTTTGGGTTCCAATCCTCCTTGAAAACCGAAACGGGTTAATAATAATAAGAGTGATGGGAATGTTTCAAATAATAAAACCGAACTAGCTAGGGAAAAAGAAGAAGAAGAAGCTTGAAAAAATAAATCCAAGTCAAATTTTCAACATTCTGGGAATAGGGATATCAAGTGTTTTGAATACTTTGGTTTGGGGCACATTATATCTCACTGCCTAAACTAAAAGGCAATAATTTTGCTTGACAATGGAGATGTGGTGACTGGAGATGGGAATAATGGTGATGAGCTGCCCGATTTGAAGGATGCTAGTGATGGTGATGGAGTAAAGTACCCAGTAGAAGGTGAAGCACTTGTTGCATGGCATGCTCTTCGTACATAAATTAGGTGGATGATATGGAGCAACAGAGAGAATATATTTCATACTAGATGCTATGTTAACAATATGGTATGTATTATGATTATAAATGGTGGGAGTTGTACCAATGTAGCTAGTACCCTCCTTGTTGGGCTTGTTTATATTAAAACATCCTAGACTCTATAAGTTGATTTAGTTGAATGAATGTGGAGAGGTCAAGGTAAACTAGTATTGGTGGGCTTTAATATTGGAAGGTAATACATGATAGATTTAAAAATAGGTACAACTTTATCAAAGATAGAAAATCGGTTAATTTTGTTCCTTTAACACCAAAGTGGGTCTATGATGATCAAATGAATTTAAAAGGTGAGAAAGAGAAGAAAAAGAAATAGAGGATAAATGAGAGCGAAACTGAAATTTCAAGGAAAAAAGAGAGTAAGAGAAAAAATAGAGAGGTGGTTTAAAATAATGAAAAAAACTGAGTAGAGTTACAAGAGATAAAAGATAGAGAACTTGCAGAGAGAAAAGGAAAGACAAAAGTGAAGTTTTTACAAAAGAAAGTGAAACTAGGAGGGCTTTCATGGTTTTACTAACCCTCTATATTGCTGGTTTACAAAAAAATATTTATTAATCTTGAAGAAACTAACCAACCCTTCTTTAGTTTGGCTATTTCTTTATTGCAGGAATTTGATAACTTGTTCCCTGAAGACATGCCTAGTGAGTTACCATCCATTAGAGGTATTGAGCATCAAATTAACTTTGTACCTAGAGCCATTATTCCAAAAAATAATCCCAATGAGATAAATGAGCTTCAAAAGCAAGTTGAAGAGTTGATGGGCAAAGAGTACGTGAGGAAGAGCATGAATCCACGTGCAGTGCCAGTGCTACTTGTGCCTAAAAAGGACGGGACGTGGAGAATGTACATTGATTGCTGGACAATCAACAATATTACAATAAAATATCGTCATCCCATACCTAGGCTACATGATATGCTTGATGAATTGCATGGATTGTGTATTTTTAGTAAAATAGATGTTAAAACTGGACATCACCAAATTAGAATGAAAGAAAGAGATGAGTGGAAAACTTCTTTTACGACTAAAATGGGTTATATGAGTGGTTAGTTATGCAATTTGAACTTACTAATATAACTAGTACTTTCATGAGGTTAATGAACCATGTTTTACGTACATTCATAGGCAAATTTGTAATAATTTATTTTGATGATATTTTAGTATACACCAAAAGTTTGAATGAGCATATAGAGCATTTGAGATACGTGCTTGTTAAGCTCGAAGCTAATTATTCATAATTAGCAAATATGGAAAAGAAAATTTGCTTTACACCTCTGTTCTTTTTTCTTTGTATTGCTTTATTCCTGTATCAAAGTCTAGCCACCGATAAAAATGTCGTCAATAATAATGATCCGACAACACTTTTAAGTGTGAATGTGCAAGCCGAATACAATAAAATGTTAAGCAAGCAAGCCGATTGGTGGTGGAGTCATCCACACTTCTCTCTATGGCCATAGCCAAGTCTTCCCCCACTACTGGTCGGCCCTTCATCAGGAGGCACCCCGAAGTTTCCCTGGCCTTTTGTCCATCTACCATTACCTTCCGATAACCCCAAGTTTCCTTGGCCCTTTGTTCATCCACCACTACCATCAGGCTTCCCCAAGTTTCCTTGGCCTTTTGTTCATCTACCACTGCCAGCAGGCTTTCCCAAGTTTCCTTGACCTTTTGAGCATCTACCTATTCCATCGGGTGGTTTTAAATTCCCACCAAATTTCCCGTGGTTTCACTATCCTTGGATTCCACCTTATATGCACCATCCCCATGGTAACAATGCAGGTGTCGTAGGTTTTACATATGAATTGGGACAACAAGTATTAGTTCAATATGTTTGTCTACTAATGAAATTGTGGAAAGTTGCATGTAAGCGTCTAGCATGTCACATGGCTAGGGTCACACATTTAGCCCGGATTGTTTCAAGGCTATTGCAGACGTCAGCGATAGATGCCATCCCATGTTTGTGCCCATGATTAAGCATTATTGTTCAAAGTAAGCTATCGCGCATCCTCCCACGTCTTAATTCTATGCTTTTTTAATTGCTATTGAACTCTAGTTGTTTTTTTAATAAGAGTTGTTTAGTGAAGCTCTTCCTAGATGCGTATGTAGTAAGATGCCAGCTAGAGACAATGTTAATTTAAATTAAAAAAATCTTAGCAATAAAAAAAAAGATACATGATAATTTTAAGAAGTGTACATTTTGAATGAAAAATAATTTTTCTTGGTTACGTTGTTGTATAAAAGGTATTAAAGATAGATAAAGAGAAAGTAAAAGCCGTGAAGGAGTGGCCACAACTAATAGAATAATTAAAAATCTTCCATGGTTTAACTAGTTTTTATAAGCGTTTTGTTAAAAAAAAAAATTAGTACACTTGCCACTTCAGTCACTATGATTGTAAAAGAAGTGTTGGATTTTATTGGAGCATTAAGCAAGAAAATTCTTTTAATACTACTAAGGATATGTTGTATTCTGCATATGTTTTAACACTACCTAACAACAAAACTTTTGAAATTGAATATGAAGTCTCGGGAATAGGAATTAGAGCTATTTTAATTCAAAATGATGACCAATACCTTTTTTTTTTGGTGATAAGTTAAGTGAGGCAGCTTTAAATTACCCTACTACATATGACAAGAGCTTTATGCTCTTGTTCGAGTTTTGGAGACATGACAACATTACCTATAGACAAAAAAGCTTATCCATCCCGACCATATATCATTGAAACATCTAAAAGGTTAAGGTAAGTGAATAAGAGGCATGTTAGATGGATGAAGTATATCGAGACTTTTCCTATGTCACTTTGTATAAACAAGGTAGGAAGAACATGTCCCGAAGGTAAGTACTTATTACTTCTCTAAGTGTCAAAATGCTTGGATTTAAATATGTTAAGGACATGTATGAAAATAATGTGGACTTTTCTATCATATATATTTCATGTGATAAATGTGTAGTACATAAATTTTATAAGCATGACGATTACTTAATTAGGAAAAATCAATTATGCGTGCCTAATTGCTCCATGCATGAATTGTTAGTGCATAAAGCACATGGTGGGATTTCAATGTTATGAAAACTTTAGAAATGTTGCATGAGCACTTTTATTTTCCTAGGATGAAAAGAGATGATAATCGCATTTTTAGTAGATTCATTAATTGTAAAAAGGTCAAATCTAACGTTTTGCCACAAGTGTCGTATACACCCTTACCCGTTTTTAGTGAGTCATGGGTTGATGTATCTATGAACTTTATGCTTGGACTGCCTAGGACTAAAAGGGGTAGAGATTCTATATTCACTGTGATGTTTATGTTTAATAAGATGGCTCATTTCATTTCTTGTTATAAAACAAATTATGGTACAATTATAACTAATTTATTCTTTAGAGAGAGAGTGAGACTCTATAGTATACCTAAGAGTGTTGTGTCTGATAGAGATGTTACGTTCCTTAATCACTTATGGAGGGTTTTGTGGGGTAAGTTAAAAACTAAGGGTCCGTTCTTTTTATCATTTTCAAGTCGTTTTCTATTTTCGATTTTTTAAAATAGTGAAAACGCGTCCTCTTTCCCATTTTCAAAAACGCGTTTTTGAAAACAAATTAAAAATTTTATAAAGAAAACTCAAAATGACAAATTTATCGTTTTCGGTATTTTCAGTTATAATCAAGTCAAAATTTTCAAAACACGTTTTGGGTGTTTTCAAAATAATTTTTCAAAATGCCAAAAAGAACACATTTTCAACAACTCAAAATGGACACTCAAAACACAAAACCCAAAATAAATTCAAAATTCAAAATATAAAACTGAAACACAAAGAGAACAACCCATAAACTTTTATTTTCTACTAAATGCACCCACAAAGACATGGACCAACTGAGGTAGTTAATAGAATACTAACTCAACTTTTACTCACTATAATCAATAAGAATTTGGAAAAGTTAGGAGGATTGTTTACCATTCATAGAATTTGCATTTTACTACTTTTTTTTTCTTCTTTTGAAACTATGTATGGTTTTAATCCACAGACTCCATTAGACTTAATTTCTTTACCTGTTGGTGAAAGAGATAGTTTAGATAGAAAAAATAAAGGCTGAATTGGTAAGGTCAATCCATGAGAAAGTTTAACTTCAAATTGGAAAGAAAAATTAATATTGTACTTCTTTGGCTAATAAAGGAAGAAGACATATGACATTTCGACCAGGTTATAGGATTTGGATGCACATATGAAAAGAACGTTTTCCAACCCAAATAAGGTCAAAATTGCAACCTAAATGAACAATTCCAAATCCTTGAGAAGATTAATGATAATGCCAACAAATTAGAACTTCCAAGTGAGTGTAATATGCCTGTTACTTTTAATGTATTTGATCTTTCTCTTTTTCATGTAAGTCAAGATTCGGTGTTGAATCCTTTTGAAGAGGAAGAAAATGATGAGGATCGTGGAGGGTAAGCTAGCAAGGATCCATTGCGTGTTTCAAAGGATTGATAACTAGGTCAAGAGCAAATAAGATCAAAGAAGCAATGCAATGACTTGTCCAAACTAAGTAAATCAATAGTCCAAGTGGAACAAGCAAGACACCAATTTCAAGATGAGCATGAAGGGAGAATGAACATGTTAGTATATTTAATTCCAGCTAAAGAGTAATAAGGAGGATGTATGAAAGCGCGCATATTTATTGTACAAAAAACATATTATTTTGAGAGATTAATTATAAAATGAGATTTTCGCTTTCAATCTTGTTTTTTTATTGAATTATCTAAAACTTATCAAAGATTTGCAATCTTTGTGGGCATTCAAATATTTCAACCTTGGTTCTTGATTCAAGATGGGTCAAATTTCTTCATCTGATTTTAGCTTTCTTGGAGTTCGTATCAAATTTTGTGTGGATTCTAGGGTGTATCGTGCAACGAGGATCACATTAGAGTTTAAAAACATCAATAAAATCCTCAAAATTTACCAAGTTAGGCTTTTATTTTCCTTAGTTACAATGCTTCGAAACAATGCCCAAAAGCAGAAATTTGAAGATAAAGAGTGTTTATTCTCTCAATAATCCTCATTCAATTGAAAAACCTTTTATTTCTCGTGTCTCGCCTTTCCTTTGTCGAAGGGTAAGTCATTCTTTTCTCCATTTCTATTTATCCATTTTTTATGTTTCTCTTTTGTTCCCGTGGTTGGTTTTTTTGATATCGATATGTTTGCAAGTTGTTTCCCTACTTTATATTTTTCTATTTTATTGAAGTATTATTACGAGAGCAACAATCTTATGTAATCTTGAGACCCAACTAGCTAATTATACCACACAAAGTGAACACATAGCCAGTTTACTCTTTCTATTCCAATGTCCGTATTAGCATCCACATAACCTTGTAAACTCTATCTCTTGTATTCCTTTACAAATACTTGAGTATTCACTTTACTGTCTCCCAATGTTGCTTTCTCGAATTATCCATATATCTGCTAACAACTTCCACTGCATATGCAACATTCGTTCTTGTACACACTATAGCATACATAAGGCTACTAATAGCGGATGTGTATTGTACTTTAGCCATGTAGGTTGTCCCCTATTTTGTGAAGGTGACTACTCTTTGAATAGTCTAAAGTGACTAGTCAAGGCAAAACTCACGGGTTTTGATCCACTTGTGTTGAATGTACTCTATACACTCTATACTTTCTTCACATATCCTCATATGTTAGCTTTAAAACACCATTTTCTGAGTTTGTACCCAATTTTCTCATTTTTTTGTACGTGGTCTTCCAAATCTCTATGAATAAAAGCTGTTTTTACATACTATTGCTCTAAATACAGATACTCCTTCACAACTATTCCAAGTTTCTCTCTGATATTAGTCAATTTTATTGCTAGAGAGAAGCTTTAAGCATCGGTTTGAGTTTCATTATCTAAAAACTCATTTTCAACTATATATTTTTTCAATAAAATAATTTTAAACTTAAATATAAATTTTTTCCTTATTTTTTAACCACATATTTTTTTTTAAAAAAAATCATTATTACAAAATTCATTTTTACAAAAAAAAATAAATAATAAAAAACATGTAAAAAACCATTTTACAACCAACCATAATCTGATATGTTGAGCTTTTCTAGGGTTTTCCTTCTACCTTATTCAATCTTAGATTCTTGCTGTTTTATCTAAGGTTGTACTTTGTTGTGCTAGGCAAGCTTCTGTTGCTATATCTTTCTTTTCAATCCGAGCTATTGATTCAGTTTCAGTTGCTTTTCCTGATCCGGGGGTTTGAGTGTGATTGGAAGTTTGAGTCTTGTTTAATCATCATGCCCAGCCAGACTAGTCTAATTACTTCTTAAGCTCTTAAGCTTTACTTTAAGGCCTCGATAGACTTTTGGGACCATGTACAGGGGCGGAGCCAGGAAACTAACCCAGTATGGGCACAATTTATCGATGTTGAACATAATATGCATCCTTATCCAATGGATCTCCATATCCTGCTGATTTCATTCTATCAATCATCTCTTCACCTTTTCCCACCCTAGCTACATGATATAAACTCTTCGTGAGCACAAGAAATGTAGTTTCGTTCGAGTAACGCTCCCATTCCCCCATCCTATAAAACAGTTTCATTGCATCCTCGGTCTTCCTAATCTTACATAAATTGGTAATCAACACATTGAATGTCTCCACATTGCGAGGAACACCATGTCGTTCCATCTCGATCAACACATTCTCCACTTCGAATTGAAGCCTAAACAGATCCTTTTTCCTACACAATTGACAAACATAATCTAAAATTGCATTGTAAGCAAGTGTACCTATCTCAAACCCTCCCCACTGGCCAATCTTTTTGCTTCATCCAACTTCCCATCAACACACCAGCCTTTAATCAAAACATCACAAATGTACTCATCTGAAAGAACTTGCTTGACAAACTCTTAACCATTTTTTCAGCATAACTCGCATATCCACGTTCACAAAGACTCGAAACAATTTCAACAATTTCAATTCAACAATACCCAAATTTCATTTCCATAAGATTTGTTCTCTACATACTACACACCAATCTTGTATGATTCACAAAGACATGGATTTTTTAAATTTATAGTAAACTATGCCATCCAAAAATTATCAAACGCGGTATTAAAAAGAAAAAAACCTTTCAAGCAGATCCTAAAGAAAATACGAAAACACTCATATGGCATACCCAACTCAAACATCAAATACGTGACAGATGTGGTACGCACTTGGGCATCTGATTTGTGGATTTAGTGAGAAGAACCCTATGGTGCTTGCTTGCAAGCTTGTTGGCGGCATGCACTTTCTAATCACAATCCCTGCACAACGCCGCTTCGTCGACGCAGCACAGTAAAATCGTTTAATTTTGAAACGGAGGTTGGATGTGGAGGTGGAGGTGGAGGAGAGCAGAGGCGGAGGCTGCGAATTGAAATGGAAGCTGGAGGAGAACAGAGGCAAAGGCTACGACCTAATGTTTTTAATTTTTTGAATTGGGCTAGGTAGTGGTCTTGGGCCGTTTACATTAGGTAGAATATGTTGGTCATGGGTTTGGGCTTCACTTCTGGGCTGGAAGTTATCATATTGTTAAAAATAAAAAATAAAAAAAAATAATTCTGGGCCCAGAAGTTCGGTGTGGGCCTGTGCCCACCTTGGACCTCATTGGGCTCCGCCCCTGACCATGTACATTTTTATCATTGGAACTACAATTTTGAACATGTGGCATGCTGAACTCAAAAGTAACTAGTACAATGACCTAAAGGATTCTTATGTCTAGCTTCTAAGCATCTTCGCTAGTTTCTCAATGAAGTTGAATTAAGTAACTGAAATGAAACAACACAAAAGTTGTGTGGCCAATGAAGTTCAATGACTAAAATGAAAGCTCACTTAAAGTAGCAAATAGTGTGTGTATCAATTTGTTGTTATTAAAGCCTTATGAATTTATTATTTATTTCCAATTCAATCTTTTTGATGGAAATATCTAATGAGAAAAAAATCTAGTCGAACATTTTCAACTGATTTATTTTGAATTTGTATATATCGAAAATTCAACATTTTAACCTTATCCCTTTATCTTTATCTAGTAAAAACTTGACCCTTTTCTAAAAAAGAAAAAAATTGCACTTTAGTCCTTAATTTTTATGAAAGGTAATAAATCCACAATAAACCTTTTTTTAGCATAATCCATCACCAACCTTTCAATTATATCGCAAAACTCGTTATTTCCTCCATTTTGACCATTAAATTGCGGATTTGTCACTCTCTTTAAATAAATAAAAATAGTAGAAAGCAGTAAAACAACAAGGAATAATTGCAAATGGAATTCCATAACTTTTCAAATATTACAAATAAATCCCATTCAATATAATTAATTACATATTAGCAGATAAAAAAGTTTTAAAAATTTCATCTTCCCCAATCAAGCTCACCCAACCTCCCCATCCCACCCATGCTAATCTACCCCACTCACGATTGAACACAAACATTATTTTTCTTTTATAATGACAACAATTTAATTAAATTATTTTTGGCAATGAAGGCAAGAAATGATCTAGTTTGTGTAATTATCCCAACATTATATGTTTGAAAAATGTGAATACCATAGGCCGAGCATTTAGTGGTTTGAAGATTTTGTTTTTAAATAATGTTTTGTTTATCTATTTCACGTGTCGTGATAAATGCACTTCCAGATTTTTTAGCGACTCAAAGCATTTGATTAATAAGAATCACCATCAAGGAGGTGGTGTTCGGCCGCGAGTATGGATGGATTAGGATGGTTGGGGTGTTGATGTGGTGATGGGAAAGTTTGGTTGGGGAAGATGAAGCATTTTTTTATTTTTTGTGTAATATGTATTTAATTATTTTAATTGAGATCTAATTGTACATTTTGAAAATTTATGGAGCTCCATTGTAATTTTACTTTTATTTTTGTTTATTTAAGAGAATGATAAATTTGTTACTTAATGATCAAAATGGAGAGAATGACTAGTGTTATTACATAATTGAAAAATTGGTTGAGGACAAAAAATATAAATTTTCCATAAAAAGAAAAAGTATTAAAAGCCTAAGGGCTTGCTTGGAAATTTTTTTTCCCATCGATTTTGACCGATTTTGGGTAGCATTCATGAGGGATTGGAAAAATCAATGCTTGTTAGTTTTTTTAGACGTGGATTTTGAATAGTTTAAAAGCCACCCGTTTTGATTGTTTCTCATATTATCTTCTAATTTTATCTTTTATAAAATAATTATTTACAATTAACATATTTGGTTCAAAACTAACTTGTAAGTAAAAACATATTAATTAAAAAAAATATTTATATGTAAAAAATTACATTATAATAAAAAAAATACTTATAGATAAAATATTACTTATAAGATAAAATCACTTTTGTTTTAAAATTTATTTATAAAATAAAAATACTACCAATAAGGCAAAATTCAATATAAGATATAAAAAGTTACTCATCGATAAAAACTCACTTATGTGTAAAAAAATATTTAAAAGACAAAATTAACTTATAATTATAAAGTTAATTATAAGTAAAAAAATTAAATTAAACTTTTAAGTAAATATTTAATTATATTTACTTTTTAAGTTAAATATTAATTTATATGTAAAAAAGTTATTTATAGGTAAAATATGACTTATGAATAAAATTTTTAATAACAGAAACTATAAAATTAAAATTTCACAAAAGAATACATGTAATTTTGTTCTTATAAAAAATTATTAGAACTAATAGATAATAAACTCTCAATTATGGATTGTATTGTTTTAAAATTCACGACTGATGCTACTAAAAATCGTACATATTAATTTTCGAGTTTGATGATCAAGAATGAGCATGAACAAGATCTTTCAGTACCTAAAACAAAGACGTCGATGTGTGTTTTAGTTGCCCCTCCGATGCTTAAATCAAATAGAGAATTTATGAAAACATATAAGCTGAAAATTATGTAAAAAGTGTACCTAGATAATGAATTAGGGTGTTGTATTTATAGTGGTAGGTGGTACATTCGAGGTAGGATTAAGTTACTTAAATCCCTAAGAGTCCTACCATGCTTAGAATTGCAACTTGCTTGGTATTGTACAATTAATGTGTTTGGATAAAAATAAAACTCTTGTGATAGAGTCCTTTCAGGATGAGGTAGCATATATACCAAGACTCAAACTCCTTAGAATTGGATAAGAATTAGGAGAGTCCTAATAGATCATGGGTTATTAGGTATGAGGTTAAGTCATAACCTCGAGTAGATCCCAAGCTAACGGGGGAAGTTATTTCCCCGAAGAGATAGCCCGACGAGATCTATGTGGTCATGTGCTCGATGAAGAATAGTCTCGAGGTACCATGACCGAGGAGTTCATGAGGTTTTTGGTGGAATGGGCATTATTACTCCTCGAAGGAAAGGGTGCTCGGGTCAGGATTAAGTTTGGGATCACTAGTAGGCCCCATGCATCCATGTCAGATGCTCATGCTTGATGTGCGAGATTCTGGGGTGTAATGCATATTTCAACATTAGGGATGAGCAAAATTGGAGCGAGGCAGACAATCATGGAAGTGGGCATGGGCAGCCTTGGAAATAGGTTTGATCATCCTTGAAAATAGGATTGATCAACCTTGAAAATAGGCATGATCATCCTTGGAATTAGGCATGTATAGCCTTAGTTGGAAATGAGACTGATCAGCCTTGAAAGTAGGCATGATCAGCCTTGAAAATAGGACCATTCAGCCTTAATGAGTGACCCTTTGGATGGGATTGAGGATTGATGAGTCAGTAGGGAAACTTCAGAGAGAGTGACACGTGGCCTCGATATTTGATCTAATGATTGTTCCATTCGGATGGTTGCCACGTGGCAGAGGTTTGAGGCCAGGATTGAGGGACCTTTTTTCTTCTCTAGAATGCTATAAATACCCCCATACCCTACCTCATTTGTCACTTTTCACTTTCCAACTGTTCATCAGACCACCTCGAGTTTAGGCTTGGGTAAGGGCTCGCGATCTTTAGGTAATTTAAGTTTTTACTTTTTTCAAAAATATCTAGCACTAGTAATTCCTCAAGATCGATTCATTGCCCGATGATGAAGGTCATTCTTTCATACCTTACGTAATCCCTAGAGATAGCCACCCTGTCCTTTTATTTCCCATTTAGATAAAAAGAGCACGAGTCGTAGGGATAGCCTGAGAGTTTAGGATAATGCCGACATATGACATCTGGCTTCTAGGACCCGATGACAGAATAACTAGTACTCGAGAATGAGATTTAGTTGTTTTTAGGGAGGCTTTAAACGAGGGCTTAGGTGGCCTTTCCTTCCTTTTTTATTGAGTTCCTAGTCGAGTACGGTATGTGCCCCAATCAGCTTGTTCCAAATGGATGAAGGCTGCTCATAGCTTGTAGATATTTGTCTATAGTTCCGAGGTTAGTTTGTTCAGGATGTTCTTCGAATTGAAGACTCTCCCAGGATTTAACTATTTTTGTCTACCTATCCTCCCGAGGTGAGTTCAAGATACCAAAAATGCCGAGCTCCCTTAAGGAGTGGAAATCTAAATATTTTTTTGTTTTTCCCCAGGATCCTGATCATCCTTTTAGTCCTTGATGGACTATCTCGAACACTAAGCATTTTAAAGAGGGCCAGGCCTATTTTGAAGTGTTAGAAAGGGATAGGCAGGGCTCGAGCTTCTGGCACATAAAATTGACGATCTCGTCGGGGACAATGTTCTCGACGTTTCTAATGTGAAGGGTGTCGATGGTAGGAACGTTTTAATCTTTTATTTTATTTTTATTGCTTGATCCCTGAGTTCCTCGTTCTCATGACTTGTGTGATTTTTATTGTAGCATTCGAAATGGTATTTGATCTTTCTGACCTCCACCATGCAGTTCAACAGAAACCAAAGAATACCCTGACTAAGCAAGCCGGGAAGAAAGGAAAGAATAGGCCTCGAGAAAGGACCTCTGAACCCACAAAGGGAGGTCTTGGTGAGACCTCCGGGCTCGGGGGTAGGGAGGAATCCTCGACCTTCAAACCCACTACACCAACCACTCAACAACCTCGAACTGATGTCTCAGAGGTCATGCCAGTGGTTGTCGACCTTGATGATGACACCACCATACCGTCGTTGTCTTCAGAAAGGGTTGAAAAGTGTACGCTCGTGCCCAGACTCTTCAAAAAGTACAAAGGCGAGGGCCTCAGCATCTACGAAGGTCTCGAGGTGGTCGAGGTGACACTTAAGGTACCCCATGCATTATACTTCATATTTTTGATTTTTTACTAAGCTAACATCTCGACCACTTACTGTTGTTTATTGTTTGAGGGCTTTGACTATGGCTCGAGCCTTGTCTTTAAGAGAAGAATAGGAGGTTGAGAAGGTGGCCATCGTGGCCAATATATAATTGGTCTCGAGGTAGAGGCCTCTTTGTAATCGAAGGAAAATGCTAGGCTCAAGGTCGGTCCACGGCAGGCTCAAGATAAAGTAGGAGTGGCTATGGGCGAAGCTGAGGAAGCCTAGCTCGAGACGCTAGAGGACTTTAAAAAGTCCGATGAGTTCTGGGCGATTAAGGGTGAATATACCTTGGGGTCATACAACTATGCTTTCAAGCAAGCCCAAGCATTCTTTCGCTCAAAATTGCCCGACGTCAACCCTGATCTAGACTAGGTCTTGACCAACAATGAATTTAGTATGCTCCCGACCAACAATGATCTAGACTAGGTCTCAACCCCTCACCCGAGCTTTAGCTTTTGTTGATGTTGTAATCAAGCTGCAAAGCTCGAGCAGCCTTTAAAGTAATTTAATAACATAGTTTCAAGGAGCTTCAAGCTACAAGGCTCGAGCATCTTTTAAAATATTTATTAACAAAGTCTCGAGGAACTTCAAGCTACAAGGCTCGAGTAGAATTGAAAATAATTTAATAACATTATTAGAAACTCGAGGAGCATCAAGCTGCAAGGCTCGAGTAGCATTGAAAATAATTTAATAACAAAGTTAGAAACTCGATAAGCTTCAAGCTGTAAGGCTTGAGCATCTTCAGAAGATTTTTAGATTACCAAGTTACAAACTAGATGTGCATGCCCGAGCATCATAGGATACCTAGTAATCTCGAGCATTAATCTAAAGGCGTGGGGGCAAAACTTTAAAGTGCTTGAGCGGGGCAAGACTTTGACACTTGCACAGGGCAAAACTTTAATTTGCTTGCACATAGCAAGACTTTAAGGTGCTTGCATGAGACAAGGCTTTGATTTGCTTGTACATAGCAAAACTTTGAGGCCATTTGAGATGAAAAAATAAGATCCTAACCCCACCTAATCTAAACAAACCCATACTACTTAAAAATAGAATACGAGCACGCAGGCCCGACCATCTGAAAAGTAAAAAAAAATTCGAGGTATGCAAGCTCAACAAATTAAAGAAAAGAAAAGAAAACTACTAGGTAGAAGTAAAACACACTATTAAATCTTCAAATTATCAGCATTCCACGGCTTGGAGAGTAGTCTTTCCAAGATGTCTCTTAGGTTGTATGTCCAAAGTATAAAGGATAGTTCATCAGACCAAGCTCCTATAGATTTCTCGAGCCTTGTTCGGAGGTCCTCCAAGATAATCAGATTTGTAACCTCAGCTAGGCCATTGTTTTGAGGATGTAAAATTGATGTCAAACGATGGTCAATCCCTAAGTTAGTACAAAAGTTTCTGAACTGTGGGTTATCAAATTTTCTTCCGTTGTAAGTTATAAGGTTCTTGGGTATTCAGAAGCTACAAACAATGGACTTCCAAATGAATGACCTCAGCTTAGGCTTTGAAATTGTTGCTAGGGGCTCCACCTCTTCCCATTTAGTAAAGTACTCAGCAGCTACATCGACGAACTTCAATTGTCCTCGGCCAGTGGAAAGGGGATATAGATGTCCACGCTCTATTGCTCGAATAGGTCTGCACAGTGAATGAGGGTAGGTCCTCGATTGAATAATAAATGACATTAATTAATATCTGACACTTGTCACATCTCTTAACGTAGTCCGCAACATCTTTCTTCATGATAGACAAAAAATACCCCATATCTTATGAGTTTAAATGCTAGAGCCCGAGATCTCTTTGATGATTTTCACACATTTTTGTGAATTTCTGCTAGGGCTTGAAACGATTTTGAAGGTTTAAGGAACCAAAGGTACGGAAGAGTGAAACTTCGATGAAATAAGACTCCCCTAATCATGCAATACCTTGGTGCTCGAGATTGGACGTTCCTTCTATTAGTTATAAAATCAACTATTGTGTACATCCATGATGGCTCATGATCAATTTCCATATCAGAGTGTGTTTGATTTATGCTTGGTTCTGTCACAAAGTTGACGTAGACTGTTCTATCAAGACCATTAATTCCTATGAAGACGAGTCTAGACAAAGCATCGGCCTTACAGTTGTCGATCCAGGTTGTTTTTATAATTGCACAACTCTTGAACTGCCTTTGAAGATCGTGAACTCTTAGGCAATATAAGCTCATATTTTCATCTTTCTTTCAAATATCCCTTCAATCTGACCAACTACAAGTTGCAAATCGCTAAAAACTTTGATGTGTTCAAGCTTAAGATTATTGGCCAGTTCTAGAGCAATAACAACTACTTCGTACCTTGCCTCATTCTTCATAGTATCAAATTCAAAACAGAGTGCACATTATATTTCTATCGGCCTATTTGGGCTGATGAATATGACTCTTGCACCCGAGCCCGATGAGTTTAATATTCCATCTACAAATATATCACATGTGTCCATAACAGTAGTTGGGTAATCTTCTGGCCCCCGAGGCCTTGGGGTGAGTTTTGCTATAAAGTCAGCCAATGCGTGTGCCTTGATAGAGGGTCAGGGTTTAAAGTCAATGTCTAATTCACAAAGTTCAATTGCCCACTTCAGTAGTCTACCAGCACATTGAGCTTCTAGAGTATGTGATTGAGTGGTTAATTTGTGAGCACTACAATTGGATTATATTGGAAATATTGTCGCAGTTTTCGTGCCGTTACTACAAAAGCAAAAGCAAGCTATTCGACCAATGTACACCTGATCTCCATATCAAGTAATACCTATCTCACATAATAAATTGGTTGTTGAGCTTTGTTCAATTCTTTCACCAATACGCCACTTACTGCATTTTGAGAAATTACCAAGTATAAAAACAGGGTATCTCCTGGCTTTGTGAGAACTGGAGAGGTTAACAATGTTTGTTTGAGTTACAAGAATGCCTTATCACAATCTTCGTTCCACTTAAAGTTTTGATTTTCCCTGAGAGCTTTGAAAAAGGGAAATCATCTATCCACTGAGTAAGACATGAACCTATTCAAGGCGGCGACCCGACCTTTTAGTTTTTGCACCTCTCTCCTGCTCCTAGGAGGCTCCATGGATGCCAGGGCCTGTATTTTGTTCAGATTGGTCTCAATTCCTCTGTCCGTGATCATGAAGCCCAAGAACTTCCTTGAGGCCACCTAAAAGCGCACTTTATTGGATTTATTTTCATGTTATATTCCTGAAGAGAAGAGAATACTTCCTCAAGATCGGTATGTTGGTCCGCTTGTTTGCTGTTAACTACCATGTCATCGACATAGGCCTCGATATTTTTTCCAATTATCTTAGCAAAGATTTTGTTGATAAGCTTCTGATAGGTTGCCCTAGCATTCTTCAACATAAACGGCATGACCCTGTAACAATATATGGTCAAGTTAGCCATGAAAGATGTTTTTTCTTGATCTTCCTCGGCGATGATGATCTGATAATATCCAGAAAATGTATCGAGGAAGCTGTACAATTTATTGTCCGAAGTGCTGTCCATGAGGTTGTCAACCTGAGGTAGGGATAACTATCTTTCGAATATGCCTTGTTAAGATCTGTAAAGTCAATACATACTCTCCATTTACCATTGGACTTCTTAATGAGAACAACGTTTGCGATCCAGTCAGGGTATTGAACTTCTCGAATAAACTGAGCATTGATTAATTTACCAATCTCCTCTTGTATGACTTAACGGTGTTCTGGTGCAAATTGTCTCTTCCTTTCCTTGATTGGCTTAGCTCTTGGGCTAATATTAAGTTTGTGGACTACTACCTTGGGATCAATTCCAGGCATATCTTCAACATTCTAGACGAACACATCAATATTGTGAGACATACAGCTTATAAGTTCAGCCATAAGTGGGACATCAAGATCTCGATCAATCGTCACTTTTTTACCATGCTCGAGCTTGACCTCTACCAATTCTTCCACAGGAGCAACTCTTCCCCCTTGGCCGGGCTTGGATTTGGATGATGAAATTTGCATGACGTTGGTACTTATTCCATGAACACTAGTAATATAGCACTGTCTAGCAGCTAAATGGTCTCCAAGCACAATCCCTACACCATTACTTGTAGGGAATTTCATAGCAAGGTGGAAGGTGGGAACAATAGCTTTGATATTGTTGAGCAATGGCCTTTCCAGAATGGTGTTTTAACCATCAAAGCACAAACTACCTGAAATGTTGTAATCTTCGTTACTTACTTCTTATTCTATCCCAAGGAAAGGGAGAAGATTGACGACTCCTTCCGAAATGAGCGTACCGCCTCTAATTCCTTGAAGCCGGGTTTTAACTAGTTTGAGTCATTCACTCGAAATCCCTATCTTAGTGTATGCCTCATGAGAAAGTATGTTGGCTGCACTTCCATTGTCAATCAGAATCCTCTTTGCCTCAAAATTAGCTATGATTGCTGATATGACTAGGGCATTATCGTGAGGATGTGATAAGCCCTCCAAGTCTTATGACCCAAATGTGATGTCTTCTAGAATATCATGATTTTGCCTTGAATTTGGAGTGTATTACCTAGCATACTGCTTATGTCCACTATTCGAGTCTTCTTCTGATGCTATACCATTGACAATAATGTTAATGGTTCCTGCTGTAGGCTTGTCATTCCCTCCATTTATCACGATCGTTCCTTGGGCGTTTGTCATGACTGATGTATGAGCTTAGGAATCTCCTTTTTATTAGTGCCTCAATCTCCCGCGATAAGATTTTGCAGTTCTCCGTTGTGTACCCATGATCCCGATAATAATCACAATACTTGCTCTTATCTCAAGTGTTAGAAGATGACTACATCATTAAAGTCCATTCATGTTCTTCATATCCTTGATCTCCATCAGAATGTTAGACCTAGAAGTGTTCAGTCGGATGAACGACGTCGATTGTGTTTCCTGTCTCTGCTTATTCCTAGGAACTTTTGGACGGGGATTGAAATCATGTTGTCTTTTGTGTTCAGGTTTTTTCGAGGTAGGATAGGGAGTTCTATTCGGGTTCAATGTCTTTTCCATATTAATATATTGTTTTGCTTGGGTGAGTAGCTTGGTTACCGATTTCGACGAGGTTTTCAACAGAGACATTTTGAATGTCTCGCATCTTATGGCATATGTGAGGGCAGAGATTGCCGTCGTGATATGAATGTCTAGTATCTGAAGTCTTTCTTTATTAAACCTCCTCATGAAGTTATGCAGGGATTAGTTCGGTCCATGACGGAGCTGCACGAGGGAAGCTGTTGTCTTTTTGATGTGTTTGCTACTTACGAAAAAGGAGAAAACTTGTTGCCCAAATCAGAGAATGAATTTATGGGATTAGGCTCTAGGATAGAGAACCAATCCCTGGCAGTGTTAGTCAAAGTTCATGGAAAAGCTTTGCACATCACCTGATTTGGTGCCACTTGTAGATTCATGACATCGATATATATGATAAGATGATTAATTGGATCTGTAGTTCCATTATACTCTTTTATGCGAGGATACTTTATTCTGTCTGCTAAAGGGTACGACAATATCTCCAAAGTGACCATGGTGTTAGGAGTGAAACCTGTTGACCCCTGAGTGTTCCGAAGCAAACCATATTCCATCCTATATGATCTTGGTGAGTTAAGTGGAGTCCATAGTAACTGATCTCGAGCCCGGGGTAGTTTCGGCATCGCCGGTGTCCGGAACGGTACAAGGAGCCCGAGCTCGAGCATCTGACATAAAGCTGGAACTGGTACTGGATTCGGATTTCTTTGACTCAGCAACTGAGTTAGCGTAGCAACTTGCTGGCGGAGCTCCTCAAAAGCTCCAACAGTAACAACTGCTGGTTGGAACATTGGTATTTCTGATGATTTTTCTTGGAGGCTGAAGATTATTCAGCAGGGAGTTGATTTGGAACGGATAAGCTTGCTGGAGGAAGACTTGAACGTATACCAACCATGGCTTTTGGTAGCGCTTCCCACATATGGCGCTAATAATATTACCAAAAATCGTACCTGTTGATTTTTGAGTTTGATGACAGAGAATGAGCATGAACGAGATTTTCTGGTACCTGAAAAATGGCATCAAGGTGTGTCCTCGTGGCCCCTCCGATACTTAAGTCAGAGAGAATTTATGAAAAAATATATGTTGAAAATTATATAACAAACTTACCTAGATAATGATTTGGGATGTTGTATTTATAGAGGTAGGTGGTACATTTCAGGTATGATTAAGTTACTCAAATCCCTAAGAGTCCTACCATACTTAGAAGTTGCAACTTGCTTGGTGTTGTATATCGATGTGTTTGGATAAAGATAAAACTTCAATTGTAGAATTCTTTTAAAATGAGATATCATATTTATAGCAGGACCCAAACTCCTTATAATTGAATAAGCATTAGGAGGGTCCTAATAGATCATGAGTTATTAGGTACGAGGTTAAGTCATAACCTCGAGTAGATCCCAAGCTACCGGGTGATGTTATTTCTCAAGGAGATAGCATGACGAGATTTATGTGGTCATGTGCCCGAGGAAAAACAATCTCGAGGTACCATGACCGAGTTTGTGAGGTTTTTGGTGGAATGGGCAATATTACTCGTCGGGGAAGGGGTGCTCGGGTCAAGCATAATTTTGGGATCACCGACGACTAAAATTATTCAAAATCGTTTTACTCATGAACGCTCAAATTGATACTTAATCCCAAACTCCCAAACGGGGCCCTAAGATGTTAGAAGCTCAGACTTTTCCTCACATACGGCGCTTCGAAACCGCACCCAATAGCAGAAGTCAGAAACTGAAGAGGGTTCTTCTCCCAGTAATCGAAAAACTTTTCATCTCTCCTCTCTCCCAATTTTTCTCTCAACAGGTAAATTCTTCTTTTCTCCATTTTTATGTTTCTCTTTTGTTCCTACGGTGGGTTCTTTCGTACATATATGTTTGCATGGTGTTTCTTTGCTTTGCATTTTTCTATTTTAATCTCATCACTCATCAGGGTATCGGTAAATCTCTGTTTTGAGGGTTTTTTTGGGCACACACGCCTGATTGCAAAACAAGTTACTTTTAATCTTGTTTAAATATCGGGATTACAAACATACACGTACATAAAATATACGTATATTTGTTTCTCTAATTTTTTTCATGGGGAGATTGATGTTGTTTGATGATTCAACGTTTTTTCCCTCTTAAATTTTGAGTTATTAGTTGTTCTTTGAGAGTATTATTAAGTGAGCAGAAACATAAAAAAATAATTTTAAGTTTTTAAAAGGGGTATAAAAAATCATTACGGTCTTTAAGAACTACTTTACTCATAAAACTATATGTTGAAAATATACGTATTGATTTGATATTTTCTACCTGCTTGATTATTTCTATGCGTGTTTACGGTTCAAGTTTTATTTTTTAGTATTCTTTTTGCTTGGGTATAATTAATTTATTGTAATTGTTTTCTTATGCATATACTGAAGGTGCTCCCTGAAACGATAAAAGATGGTTCGAAAAGGTA
Source organism: Fraxinus cuspidata (assembly GCA_903798385.1). Lineage (NCBI taxonomy): Eukaryota > Viridiplantae > Streptophyta > Magnoliopsida > Lamiales > Oleaceae > Fraxinus > Fraxinus cuspidata. Next base: position 19,477 of record CAIGRP010058170.1, on the reverse strand, counting down.
GCAACAGTAAAGCATGTCACGAGTGCACTCAAAATTGTGTGTTGATGCATCAAAAGCAGAAAAGGCCATCGCCTATTGTCAATCGCTTCTTCAAAATCATGATGGGCGACGACTATTCAGAAGTTTTGGTACCTTGCGATTTTTCTGATTTTTTTATCTCCTTATGTAATTTATCACGTTTTTGTCTGTATTTTTAGCTTTCTATATAGCGAATCATCAGTTTATTATCACTCTATCTCTATATCCTACCATTCATTAATTCATCAAATACCTTGTTTCGTTAAAGAACTGACTCGAGTACAATTCTTATAAGTGGGCGGTAACATGGTTTGAGCTGAGGTCCTATGCCATTGCAAGCAGGGGTCCTAGGATCAAGTTTTGCAACCATCAACTTATGAAAATTGTGTATATGTCATGTCTTCAATAAAAAAATGACCACTATTTAAGCTATTAGGTGAGTCAGTTCAACATATATATTGGACATTTTTTATTTCAAAATGTTAATCTTGAAGTTATGTATTATGAGCCTTCATCTGCTCTTTCATGTCAATTTTGTTCCCCCCTCCCCCCCCCCCCCCCCCCCCCCCCCCCCCCCCCCCC
>CAIGRP010058170.1:0-18849 GCA_903798385.1 Fraxinus cuspidata | reverse complement strand
TGTCCAAGATTTTGTGAATAGAATTTAAGGACTAGGTGGGAAAACCACCCCACCCCACACCCCCCCCCCCCCCCCCCCCCCCCAAATTTGGGAGTTCTAATTGAAGTTCTTCCAGAGGAAAGGCTGTGATGCACTAAGTAATTAGTTTACTGTCATTTTTATATATATTTCTTCTCGTGGTAGCACAGCCTGTGCACGAAGTCTGTCACCTTTGGCTCGGTTATGCTTTTTTAGAAGTTGAAATGTTACAGTCCGATGCATAAGAAATGTTGATTTAGGACTGCAAACTGTAAATGATTTTTATGCTGCTTCTTCCATTTTAATCCATTATACAGATTATGGTTAACCTTTGTTACTCTATAATATTTTCACGATTGATAAGTTCATTACCTAAGTGAAGATGTTTGTGCTGGCTCAGTACTTGATACTCTTGCTTTTCTAAACGATTAAGAAAGTGGATCGTTGATCATTACATTTTATGTTCATTTGCTGCATTAGGACAAGTTTTTTGTTGGTCTTATGCCAAAAAAAATCACCCTACAATAGATTGATATGCTGCTATAAAGTTGGATGCATTTTAAATTGTGCGGTACGCTAACTTTTCCATGCAAACATCATTCAATCATATCTTTGCTTTTGAAGTATACATGTTTTCTAAAATTTGTAATGTGCTTGTAGTTTCTGCCTCCTAGTTTTGTACGAAGAGTGCGATTCTCGATTGGTCAACAAGCTCATCTGGAGGACTCAACCGGGCAACAGTGGCCAGTAATGATATCCAACATTGATGGTTCCCTGGCACTCCAAAAGGGATGGCATGAATTTTCACTCGACCATGGTCTGGAAGTTGGACAAATTTTGGTGTTCTCCTACATCAAGGATCGTCACTTTGTTGTTCAAATTTATGGAACAAGTGCAACTGAAAGATTGAATTTTAATCGTAAAAGGGGCAGACTAAAGAAGAGTTCTAGGGAAGGTAAAGAAAAAGTCCTCCAAGAGGAACCCATACGGACAGTCGATAAAAGTTTAACAGTTAAACCCTGGTCAAGCACTTCAGTTCAGTGTGGTGAATGGCAGCAATTTATTCCCACAGACATAAGTATGGATGATACAGCTCTTATGCTCAACAGGAATGCTGGAAACAATCCAGGGGAAGACAGATCGTATTTATGTGATTTGTCAAGCTTTGAATTTGGGAAAAATGAATCAAATGCCGATAATTCTAAGAAATCTCTAGGTGGAGGAATTGTCCTCGATAATTCCCAGATAAGAAAGCTGACTGAATCAGAGACTAATAACATCCAAATGGCTGAAAACCGGGAATATCAAATTAATGGCCACTTCGATGGTGTTCTTTCTCCAGCGGAGCCTGCTGAAGATTCTAAAATGATTAAGGGATCGTCTAATTTGCTCTCTAATTTTCAGAATGACAAGAAAAATGCAGTACTCGGTACTTGTTTCTTGTATTTGATTATTCACGTTAAAGCATATTCAATTGTTCACTTCTTTCTCCTTTTTTAACCATTTGTTGATCTGATTAATTAGGTAATGATTGGTTCTTTTCATCGGATGAAGAAGTTCCCTCTATAGGCTGTAGTAAACTTTCTGAGCGGGAGAGTGCTGTGCTACCCACGTATCATAGCAGATCATTCTCCATTCCCGTGCTCAAGGATCCTTCTGGTTTTTGTATCTTTTTGGTTACTTTTTCTAGAAATCTAGTTATTAAGAATTTTAAGCTCGTGTCATTTCATCCTGTGTCTTGTTTGACTTCTTCTTGCGTGTTTTATTTATTTATTTTTTTTCAAATAAACAGGTGGACGAAGATTAAGTGTTAAGAAAGAGCTAGTTGAGATGGGAGGGGTACCTTTTAAGCTTCATCAAACATCAAGTGGTGAGTCAGTTTGGCGTTTCTTCATCATCTTGATATCTAGTGAAGTTTAATTTTGATTTTAAGCTTGCCTATAGGCATGTCTATGCATACGTTTTGCTGCGACCTCACAAGTACAATTGAACCTTAGTAATTCTGGAATTTAATTGACGTGTTACAGGAAAAGATCCGAACAGGGCAATGGAATTCGCTCATATGCATCTACGAACTGTGAAAGATATTGGCAGCGTCGTAAAACCTGAACCTGGCGTGTTTGTTTCAGCCAGTCCCTTCTTGGTGGAAGTGAAATGGCAAGCTTACCTAGTATGTTGTTTATTTTTCAAAGAATGTCAATCTTTCTCTGTCAACTAAATCTATAAAATCTAAAATTTTCTCTGTCAACTAAATCTATACAATCTAAAATTATACCTGCTGAAGTCATTCTCTCATAGAAGCATTTTGAATCTTTGTCATGTTTGTGTAGGAACTGCCGAAAATTCTTCCACCAATCGGAGGAAAAATGGCAGGAGGGCAAAGTCAGGTCGTCTACCTTAGAGATTCAGCCAGAAGACTCTGGCCAGTTCTCTACACTGCCACATTCGGTATTCCAGCATTTGTAGATGGATGGAAACGATTTTGCGAGGAGAACTTAATCCATTTGGGAGATGTATGTATAATCAAACCTGAAAATAGTGTTTCAGGTGTCTATGGGGTCGATGTAATCCGCAACTCAGTTGTTCCCTTTCCTAACAAGGGACTCACCCTGTAAAGTCGCGCAACAAAGTAAAACGATGTTGTAAACAAGTAGTCTTTTGTATTGTGTTTGGTGCGCTAGAAATTGAACCGTTTATGTGGACCAATCTGTAGGGTCCTTGCTTGGTCTTAGCGGAGTGACAGTTTATTTATACAACTAGAAGTTAAAGCTATTAGGTCGGTCTGTCTGTAAAGCTATTAGGTTGGTGTTTCTGGAAAACATTAAGGTCCGTTTGACATGGATTTTGAAAAGTAAAAGCAACTTTTGATATTCAAAAGTAGTTTTGGATTGGTTTGGCTAGTTTTATAAATGCGTTTATTCTAATTAGAAGAGTTTTTAAAGGAAGTTAGTTCTAATGTGATTTCTTGTGAAATAGAAATTGTTTTTAAAATTTTGTTTTCAAACAAAAATTAAGATAACCTTATTTATAAGCCCTTTTATAGAAGTAAAAGTCATGCCAAATAGAGGTTAAGTTTCTCTTAATGGATGTTTACACCTATTTTCCGTTCTCAAACCCAGTTTACACAACATAAATCCTTTGCAGAAAATCGAACACGCTTTTCCTAAATTACTCAACAATTAATTGTCCGGTTCTCCAATAAAACCCTCACTTGGCTTTCTTGTGTTTCTCTCTTTGTTTTTTCAAGATTACCCCAGAATCTTGAAATATAGCTCCTGTATGGAGCTCAATTTTTGCCCGTTGGAGGCAGGCACACGTGAAGATGTGTGCTAATATTTTATACCACATATTTGACTATTCAAATATTGACCAATTCATGCATACCTACCCTAGGGTCCCACCTGACAAAAATTGACTTCACATGTAGCATTGTAGACGTCAAATTTTGCATTCTTGTTCCTATGATTCGTGAAGGGCAATATTTTCATTTAATTATTTTGGAATCTTGTCATGACACTATCACTCATGGACGTCGCTTTCTTGTCCGGAAAACATCGTGTGAGTGTTCTCAATCTACTTCTGAATTTAAAAAACATGTCAACGTTGTTGTACCAAGTCATCTCTGAATATATCTCACTCATTTCGTTGGGTTTCTGGTGCATGCATTTCAGCTGCAATTTCGTCTCGTTCATCCGGGAGGTCCACCTCCGCTATGTTGGGGTCCATCTCCACTCTCGTAAACGCTTCATCGACCATGCCCGTCTTCGAAGGAAGTTGTGAACGCCCATAGTGGCAATTACAATAGCTGTTTGCACTTTGAAGCTATAACTCATCATACGATTGAGTATTTTCCAACGACTGTTCCAAACGCCGAACGCATGTTCGATTACATTCTTGCACGACGAGTGCCGGAAATTAAACTTCTCCCGTGCATTTGGAAAGTTACGCCTTTGACTGGTGATCACGTCGTAAAATTGCTAAAAATGATATAATATATCAGAACCCTTATAGGGCGCTATGTACCCATGTCGATGCGCGAACCCCGAGTCAACCAAGTAATATTTGCCACGAGCCGGTTGTGGGAAGTCAATCTCGGGTCATGTATAGCCCTTGTTAAGATTCTAGCATCATGAGAGTTTCCCGTTGTACTGGCAAGCACAAACTTGAAACACAAATTGAAATCACATGCCCCTAGCACATTCTGTGTCAAAATACCTTTTCGTCCGATAAAACTCACTCGCTGGTTCTGCGAGAGGACGACTCTAACGTGGGTATCGTCAATTGCACCAATGTAATCCCAGAATATGAAATGCTTGGTTAGATTCAAAACATGATGCTCAACACTATGATTGTAGTTTGGATCTGGTTTAATTACTTGCCTAGAGAACTGGATGACCGCATCAAGCACAAGCTTGAAGTAGTGTCCAATGGTTTCCAATGAATGGTTGAAAAGCGTCTGCACCTGTCTATAGCCTTTTCTATGCGCTAAAATGCAAAGAAACATACCAACTTGTTCATACACATCTACATGTTGCTGACTGCGAAGTCCTTAATCATCTCGAAACATAAGTGCGAAAGATCGCAGCATCGCAGGATACATGCGGAACTCTACGTAGCATTGTTGCGGACTATAGTTCATAGCATCCAACATGAACAGATGATCGTTTCGAGCGAACGGATATCGAGAAACAAGTCGTCGTTGTTCACGATAATAGTTACTTATAGTAACCTCAATGATGTGACAGTATCGTAACCACTCGATAATATCCATCTGTAGTTCTTCCGTAAATTCCTTGTCATCAAGTTCATCCTCGAGATCAGCGATTGGATGCAACGCACAGTTGATGTCAAAATGTGCCATACCACCACTTAGTACTAGGAGATCCAAGATTATGCTCTTACAAGTATATAGAAATATGTAGATATGCGTTGCCTTTTATAGGCAAATGGAATAATGAGCGGTTTGAACTTTTGTCGGTAAACACTATGCATGTATAGTGAAACATGTGAGTGTTGTGACCTGTACTTTCTTGCTAAGTACTTGGAGAACCAAAATTATGACAAACATCCAACTGCACACTTTGTTTGTAAGCCTGCTCGAAATCCATACGAATCATAATTGTGAAACCAATCATTGGAACAACAGTTTTTAGCAAGCACACGACAAATAAAGCATCAGCCCATCATATATATCCGACATGAAGAAAATGTTTTAACCTCAAATGTAATAAAATTAAACATAACTAAATAGCATCATAAGTAAGGAAAAGTGAAAAAGAAGTCCACGCAACCCACTCAAACAGAGTTCTCATCGATGTTGTCTTCCAATATTACTGCCAGCTCCACTCCACCCACTTGAACTTTTCGTTCACATCATCCTGCATGTCTAATATTTCCCTATTACATTTTTGGGATAGGAAAGTGCACATCCAGTAGTACAAATCAGTTTGTTTTTTCAATCGACCCGTTGCCAATTACTCCTTTATGCATGTTTTCATCAACATATATTTCCATTGTCTTTACTATGAGGTCGTCGGTGGACATCCTGTTGACTAGCCATTGATAGGTTGCCCCAACATTTTTCAAGCCAAATGACATGACATTATAGCAGTAGAGGCCTCTATCGGTGATGAATGATGTGTTCTCCTCGTCAGCTGAGTGCATGGAAATTTGGTTGTACCTCGAGTATGCATCCATGAAGCTCAAGAGTTCATGACCTGCAGTAGAGTCAACTAATTGGTCAATCCTTGAAAGTGGAAAGCTATCTTTTAGGCATGCTTGGTTGAGGTCGGAGAAGTCTATGCAAACTCTCCATTTGCTATTGGATTCCTTTACCAAGACTGGGTTGGAGATCCATTTTGGGTATGCTGTCTCCCTTATGAACCCGTTGGATATGAGCTTTTGCACCTCTTCTTTCAAGGCTCCGTACCATTCCAGGTTCAAGGCTCTTCTATTTTGCCTGTAGGAGGTGAATTTGGGGTCCACTTTAAGGCGATGGCAACTAACTTTAGGGTCGACACCCATCATTTCTTCGTACTTCCATGCAAACACGTCTAAGTTGTTAAATAGGAAGCTTTTGAGCCTCGTCTTTTCTTTTGACTCAAGCTCTTTCCCTACTTGTAGCACTTTTGTATGGTCATGTGAGTCCACCAGGAAAGATTTAAGTTCCTCCACTGGGGTTACTTAAGATCTTGATTCGGTGACCCTAGGGTCCAAATCCACATCGATGACCCCTTCTTTAAAGACATCTACCATGTTGACGTCTCCCCTTTGTTCAAGGGTAATACCTTATTTAGGCGCGTCAACCATTTCAGCGTCCATTAGGACCATGTTTACACTTCGAGGCTCGAATTTTCTCAAAGAGATGATGTAGCATTCCCTCAAATCCATCTGGTCTCCACGTACCATAGCAATTCCTCTTTTAGTGGAAAATTTCATACATAAGTGGTGTATGAAGGTAACAACCCCAAGTTCTTTCAAAGCAAGTCGCTCGAACACTCCATGGTAGGCCGATTGATGATCAACAATGAGAAATTCCATGAAGTGATGAGCAGTAAGTGGGTGTTTCCCCATTTCCACTGCTAGTGTAATCCTTCCCTTAGGTAGTTCCAAATATGATGTTGATGGAGCTCCCATTATCCACCAACATACGCTTAAGTCCATTTATGGCTATGACGGCTCATACCACCAAAGCGTCGCAATGGGATAATGAACCCCAATGGTGTCTTCTCGTGAAAAAGTTATTGGTGGGATGGTCCCTGGTCCACGAGTGGTGCTATTGACTAAATAGCTTGTCATGGGAGGATCCTTTGTTTCCTTTGCGTAATTTCTCTGATCATTCTTTGACTCTCCTCCTACATGTGTGCCACCAATGATGGTGTCAATCTCCCTGATGGGGACATTATCCACATTGGGTGGGGGTTCTCTCATAGGCCTTTCTTTGCCTCTTAACCTATTTCTTTCCTCATCGTGCCCCTGTCGAGGTGATTCATCTCTGCGATGTTGCCTCGCTTCGCCTCATCACGTCTAGGCTCTCTTTCATGCCTAAGCTGAGGCGCATTCCTTTGTACTTGATGGGCATTTCTCCTCTCAATGTGAGGGCATATTGACTCTTCATGGTATGATCTGGATAAATAGTCCTCAGTGCTATGGTCGTTAGTTCGATGGTAGGTGTAGTATTGCTTATTTCTAGGCTCCATGTCCTTTTCCCTACCTATTCCCCTAGATTTATTCGAATGTCTTTGATCTTCAGATTCGACCTCTTCGTATGCTAAAGAAGGCACCGCATTTAGCGTGTCATGGCTAATTCTTGGATTGAGGTGGGGTCTATTGTATGTCCTGCTTGGGTCCTTTGCTGGTTCACCAAGTGTGATATAAGACCTCGTCGCTGTCTTTGAGGCGGTGGGAGTCTTTGCGAAGTTCATTTGCGGTGATCAATCAACTCTTCGTTGACAATCTCACTCCTCATCATTTCTACCAAGACATCATAAGAGCTTGGATTTTTGTTTCACACCCCTCCAAAATAGGGTATTCATGTTGAGGCTCCCTCTTAGAGAAGAAAGGGCCTCTGTTTGTAACTTGCTCACAATAGGTCATCTCATCCATGAAGTGAGCCAAGTAGCTTTTCAAAGTTTCAACCGCTTGCTGCCTCATGTCCTACAGCCTTTAGATGTGGGCCTCTCCTTCTTTGTTGGTTCAGAAATGCCTTTTTGAGGTCTGGCCAGCTTCTAATGCTGCCAGCTGGAATGTAGCCTGTACCAAATTTTTGCAGCCTCGGTCAGTGTGAGATGAAAAGCTCTGTACTTTAGCGCGACGAGGCTCCTTGTAGAGACATATGAGTCGTCTAGTTATTGAGGTACTTCGCTAGATCACATTTTCCTTCGTATTTGGGTATTTTTGGTGGCACGAAATGGTCTGGAACAGGGGCGTTTATGAACCTTGGGAAAGGGCAGGCTTTCGTCATCATCATCTAATTCAAAGGATCTGCATGGACCGTCGAAATTATCTTCCTCTGCTTGGTATAGAGGGGTCGTAATGTAAGTTCGCCTCGTGTCTTCTCTCTTACCTATTTCTAAGTGGAGGAAGAGGAACCCCATGAGGTTCATATCCTCGATATTTTTCTGGTCCTTTTTGAACCGGGGGTGGCTGGTGGGACCTATTTCTAGGTCTTGATGGTCCAATTCGATAAAAAACACTGAGGAATCTTTGGGGTTCGCGTTCTTAAGCATATTCTGGTGGGAAGTTTCCCTCTCGTAGCATGTCATCATCGGGTTGACTAGCAGCATAGTTGGTAGAGGTATCCATTTCCACCTCTCTCTCCTGACCTGGTCTCCCTTTTATGCATTTGGGGGTAGGACTATGTGTCATTTTCCTCGCTGTCTTAGGGAGACATTCCCTATTGAGGCATTTAGCATCCTATTTGCTGGTGCATCTACATGAGTAGCTGTTGCATGGTATCATTCTGCTGTGCCACGTTCCTCATATTTGTAGCCATCTCTCCCACTTCCCTGGCTAAGCATGTTGTGGTTCCGCCTCGCCTATGTTGGTAGAGAGAATGATGCAAGTTCACATTTGTTCGGAGGACCTTTTCTTCAGAAGTCTCCTGTTGTATATTTCTGCCCTGCAATCCGTAGTGGTTAGAACTCATGACGTGTATTTGACTTGGAGTTAAAATAGGTATCTTAGGTGCTTTCCCTTTGCAGCCGTTCTTTCTTCAAAAACCAAGCTCTTCCTCAAGATATTGCTATCAATGACTTTTACCACAGGGATGCTCATGGTTATAGTGTTAGATTTCCCACGGATAGAACCAATCTGTTGACCCCACAAAATGTACTGCTGATGTGGCCAACAGATCCTAAGACCTCTCATATCCATGCAAGCTTGGTTCCTGCACACTAGGACAAACCGTTAGTTGCGCGTGGCTTTCTCCAGAAGGAAGTGACGATGTGTGATTTTCCTTGCTTTCTTAGGGAGACATTCCCTATTGAGGCATTTAGCATCCTGTTTGTTGGTGCATCTACATGAGTAGCTATTGCATGGTATCATTCTACTGTGCCATGTTCCTCATATTTGCAGCCATCTCTCCCACTTCCCTGGCTAAGTGTGTTGTGGTTCCACCTCATCTATGTTGGTAGAGGGGACGATGCAAGTTCACATTTGTTCGGAGGACCTTTTCTTCAAAAGTCTCCTATTGTATATTTCTGCCCTGCAATCCGTAGTGATTAGAACTCATGACGTGTACTTGACTTGGAGTTATAATAGGCGTCTTATGTGCTTTCCCTTTGCAGCGATTCTTTCTTCAAAAACCAAGCTCTTCCTCAAGATATTGCTATCAATGACTTTTACCACAGGGATGCTCATGGTTATAGTGTTAGATTTCCCACGGATAGCACCAATCTATTAACCCCAAAAAACGTACCGCTGATGTGGCCAACAGATCCCAAGACCTCTCACATCCACGCAAGCTTGGTTCCTGCACACCAGGACAAATCGTTAGTAAGTGGCTTTCTCCAGAAGGAAGTGACGTTGTGTCATTTTCCTTGCTTTCTTATGGAGACATTTCCTGTTGAGGCATTTGGCGTCCTGTTTGATGGTGCATCTACATGAGTAGCTGTTGTGTGGTATCATTCTGCTGTGTCATGTTCCTCATATTTGCAGCCGTCTGTCCCACTTCCCTAAGCGTATTGTGGTTCCGCCTCGCCTATGTTGGTAGTAGGGACGGTGGAAGTTCACATTTGTTCGGAGGACCTTTTCTTCAGAAGTCTCATGTTGTATATTCTGCCTTGCAATCCATAGTGGTTAGAACTCTTGAAGTGTATTTGACTTGGAGTTAAAATATGCGTCTTAGGTGCTTTCCCTTTGTAGCGGTTCTTTCTACAAAAACCAAGCTCTTCCTCAAGATATTGCTATCAATGACTTTTACCATATGGATGCTCATGGTTATGGTGTTAGATTTCCCACGGATAGAACCAATCTGTTGACCCCAAAAAATGTACTGCTGATGTGGCCAACAGATCCCAAGATCTCTCACATCCACGTAAGCTTGGTTCCTGCACACTAGGACAAACCGTTAGTCGCGCGTGGCTTTCTCCAGAAGGAAGTAGAGTTAGTCACGCACACTTCAATAGTCAAATCAGTTGGAATGATAATATTATGAGTCTGGGAGAGCTTTAAATATGAGCTTCCTAATATAAAAAGGGGGTTGACTTTGGAAGGAAATAATTAAAAGAGGGGATTTCAAGATTATAGCTTTTAGAGTCTAAATTTACATTACCTTTCAACATCGCTAAGTGTGAGCTTTTATATTTGGGTAGGTTGAATGAAGGTCGTTGGATGACAATGCACGAGGCCTCATCCAAATGACTCACCTTTCTAGTCATATAAGTAATTCAATTATAGCCTTAAATGCTAATACCATTTTTGTATCCATAAAGTTCATCTTGCGGCTTGGACTTAACCAAATAGGTTTGCGGTGACGGCGATGGCAGTGAGTTGTCAATTGTATGGTACAAGATCTATTTCAGATCTTGTCATTGCCTCATCCTGGATCGGCTCTTGCAATGGGGTCTGCGTGTAATAGGATTAGTCCAATTTTATATATGGGAGAAAATGGATCTTCTGAGTGTAGTTGGGTCCCCCATCAAATCCGAACCGTTCGCCACGTAGGTTAATTGAGGCCACGTGTGGGTCCTAGTTTTGCAAGGCGTAACACCAAATTTAATACCGATTACAAAATACGAAAATACTACATTAGACTTTTCTCCCATTACAATGTTGGAACACTTTCATGTTTTTCTTCGCTTTCCTTTCACGTTATCTTCCTCAGACCATTTTCCCTTGTGGATAGTTATGTTCAAGGATATCTCCATGTTTTCCTTTTTCTTTTTTTTAAATATTTGAGCAAATCACTTAAACACAGACGACAAATCTTGAATCAGATCTTTAGGCGTACATTTACCCAAACAAACACACCTTGAGTCTCCACTACACTTACCTTCAAATTGTAACGATTTATTCCCAGACGACGAAACATCATTTCAGTTGAAAAACCCACAATCTCTACTACAACATAAGAACAATCGCCCGATGTTCGCAATATTCTTCCCACTTCCATACATTTCATGAAGTCCAACCTACATCTTTGGCATCGTCATTGTGTTGGGCAGTCTGACAAGTAGTGCTCGGGCCTTTTAAAAAATCAGATGGAAGAACCTAGTAAACTGATGGATCAAATGGAAGAAACCCAATAATCTAGAAGAAAAATTGGAATAAAAACTGCAAAAAAGATTGAAGAAACCCAATAAACTGCTAGTGGATTCATCAACCTGCCGGTGTAGATGCGAATCGAATTTTTGAGGCAAAATCGCCAGATTCACTCACCTTAGGGTTTGTTATTTTCAATTTGGGGTAATTTAATTTACTTCCACAGAAACGATTTTACCTCAAGGAAGGAAAGTCATATTTCAATTTGTAATAAATGGCGAAGGCATGTTTGGATTTAGCAGGCGTGGTGTTGATGTGACAGTTAACTTAATATTTAGTGGGCTACATCAGATTACCCTCATCCAAGTAGATAGGTTAACTAATGAATTCTATTATGTAACCAATGGAGTTGGATGGAGTAAAGTTGAGTGGCCATTGAGAAAGGCTGTGAAGTACAGTGAGTAAGCTGTGACATGTAGCAAAGTTCAATGGCTACTGAAAAATCTATAATACATTAAGTATCACATCAAGTGAGAATCATTTTTGAACGATTTTAACTCTACTACAATCCATTTATTTCAATAATACCCTACTTTTCATTTTTCAACATGTAATAAATATTACAAAATCATTGTTACGTATGAATTTCGAGTTATTAATCCTCAATTAATTAACAATTACATTAATCTAGACTCAATAAATTTTGATCTACATGAATCTAGAGTTATTACAGATAAATTTATTTCTATCCATGTATGTATCACATTAATCTAGACTCAATGAATTTTGACATTTTGAATCTAGAGTTATTTTAAATGAATTTATTTCTATTCATGTATCTAAGGATTTTAATGGGTGTTTAAATTGATGTATTATCAATTAATTTTTATGTACCAAATGTAGTATAAAAATGTTGTTCATTTGTAATATTTTATCAACACAAAAAATTGAATCATAAAATTGAGTTTTGAGAGTAGAATTTTCTTCTCTTAAATTTCTTTCCTAAATTTTATTTTCTTTAGTTCGTTTGAAACTCATTAAATCCTCCCAATAAATTGGAATCAAATATTACTTTTACAACACTTCTAAGTATTTTAGAATACGTACAATCCACGTTCAATTCTGACTAATTTAACTCAAATTTCACTATATTCAATTTAAATTTCCCAATGTAAGCCCGAAAAATTCCACCCAAATCTTTATGGATTTGAATTAGCTTCGAAATTCCTCAAAAAATCTTTGCCTTTTTTGGTTCGCTTTGGCTCGGTTCATATGTAGATTGACAATTCTTTCGTGTGTATATGCATAATACAAATCATAAAATCAGAATTAGTGTTTGTGAATGTTATAATTATTATAATTGATTAATAGTAGAAAACCCCATAAAAACGTTTTCATTTGCTATATACCACATACCCATTGAAATTCTTAGAAATCTCCCTATTTGAAACCTTTGCACGAAAAACCCCCATACTAGCAGATTTTCCGTTAAAAACAATAAAAATGTCAAAATTAAAAATTAATAATTGTAATTTTAGTATCCAAACTATTTATTCTTTTACGAATTATGTCCAAATTTTTTATATACCACCCACAAAAATTTTGGATACTAAAATTGCAATTATTACTTTTTAATTTTGACATTTTTATTGTTTTTAACAGAAAATCTAACAATAGGGGATTTTCTATGATTTACAATAGGTAGAGGGGTATATCACAAATTGAAACGTTTTTAGGGGGTTTTATGCTATTAATCCTTATTATAATTGCAATGAAAGCTTTGAAATTTTATTAATTGAGGTTGGAAATAGCTCCGTACGCGAGTCCACCGAACATCGTGTGCTTCATGTCTATTTTGATTTCAATGGACATTCAACATCGTCTGCATTTGCTACAGTGTTGCCATCACAGAAATTGTCATTGGCTAGCTTTCAGCATTGCTTTTTAGCCATCGGTGAAATCCTCGAGTTATTCAAGTGGATCCAAAGAATTAGGGTCGTTAGGCATGAAAGAAACGAAGAATTGGCCAGGTCAAACCTTCCAATCACCGCGTATGCCTAACTTATTAATTATTCACCACAATTACCTTTTCAACATTATATAAAAGTATGATTTTTTTCACAGATGTCTGGGTGGTCTGTTTCCAAACCCTCGACCCAGACCTAGTTAACATATAATAGATTTGTTGTGATTTCTTCACAGATTTGGATTTATTCAACATAATAAAAAAATTCTTTAAATTTTTTAATATTAAAGCTAAAACACATTATCCATCAATATTATAAACAAAAAATTTAGAATTTAACCAAATAAAATGAAGAAATTTGAATATGAAGATGAATATGGATGAAAAAACCTTAAAGAATGGAGATGGGGAGAATGAAGAAACCTTGAAAAATCGATTTATGGTGGGAGAGATTTTCAAATTTATAATATTTTTAAAATTCTCAATGTTCAAAATGGGGTAAAATAGGTATTGTGATTTTTTTTTAAATTTTACTCTTTTTTCTTACCTAAATCTGGGCAAAGGTCACTAGTGTGGAAAGATGGTGGGGTTAACCGACTGTTTCCTTGGTCATCTTTCCGGTACTCTACCGCCCAAGTAGTTCGACTGGGTCGAGCTTGAGAAGTCCACCAGTGAGACATATTACTAGAGATTTGAGAATTTCAGGGAATATAAATTCAATACGGTCAGGGATTGGAGGATTGTTCAATGGATTTGTCATGCACGCCATAGGTTCATGCGTTGACTATAATTCTTCAACGAATTTTCAAGTGAACAATTTCAATCCATCCTCTTCATCGGCTATGTTAGGTGATGAGCTCACGTTTAACATGGAAGATAATTTCGGGATGATTTTATGATCAAGGCTTTTTATAAAGCTGAAATAGCCCATAGAGGCCAAGTACTTTACAATTTCCTATCTCATATTTGGCTTTTCGCTAGGAAATTGATATATTTTTTAAAATTGGGATTGTGGCTATGTTGATTTTGTAGATGCAGGCAAGTAGGCATCCTTATTTGCAACACTGTGTGGAGATACAATTTTTTCTAGCAACTACTGGGGCTAATGCTACAGTTGTTGCTGTAGGGCTTTTGCATGACACCGTTGACGATTCTTCTGTGTCTTATGACTATATTTTTAAAAATTTTAGAGCTGGGGTTTTTGGGTTGGTAGAAGGTGTTAGAATTTGGGTGTGACCCAAATTCTTTGTTGAAGTAATTGAAAAATTCTAATTGAAGTACACATCAAGAAGAATTCAGTTTGGAATGCTATTTGAATCCTTTGTCAGGTTAAAGTTTTATTTTGGAAGCCTGTTGGAAGTTGGAAATTGGTATTGGACTTGAAAAAGAGTTTGGAATGGATAAAATAATTTGGGAACAAAAAAAAAATTCTGACAGAACGCCTAGCGCTGCGGTGCCACCTGACCTGTTTCAGTTTTTTCGCGTTTTTCTCTCTTTTTTTCGTTTTGGACTCGATTTTTTGGCATCCTACTTCATCAACAACTCTACTAGAAGGGTTTGGACGTTCGTTACATATTCTCTATAAATATTAGACTCTACTATACAATTTCATAAGTGTGAGAAAAGAGATTACCAGAACTTTAGGATCAATTGTGTATTTCTCTATTATTATTGGTGCAATAATCTTCAAATTCATATGCTATATTTTCTTCTCTTCTTTTATTCTTTTGTTTGTGATCAAATACTTCATTATTGTACGATATAATTTCAACGTCTCAATCCGGTGGTTCGTTTCATATCATATATAACTTCAACATCTCAATTCGGAGCTCTAGATTTTCACTATGGTAGGTTAAGATGCGTGCAACACTCACACAACTGAATTTGGATTATGCGTTGCTGGAAATTGACAAGATGCCCGCAACTTTGACCACGGAAGAGAAATTACGAAAGGATAAGAAAGCTGTTTCTCACATTCATCTTCATCTATCGAATACCATTCTTCAGGACATTTTGAATTAGGGTTCAACAGCTGTTTTATGGTTGAAATTGGAGCAATTGTGCTTGACTATAAGTCTTACAAGCAAGTTGCATCTCAAGCAACGCTTATACTCTCATTGAATGATAGAATGAGGATTATTGGAAGATTACTTGACTGTATTTAAAGAGATCATCGCTAATTTGAAAACTTTGGAAGTAAAGTATGATGAAGAAGATTTGGCCTCGATCCTATTGTGTTTGTTGTCCGCTTCATTTTCTTCATTTCGATACACGATCTTGTATAGTCGTGATACTCTCACCATAGAGGAGGTGTATGATGCTTTATTTTCAAAAGAGAAGACGAATTATCTGGATTTAGAGGTTAGAGATGGAGAATGCCTTGTTGCTCATGGTGGTTCTGGAAGGGGCAGATCGAAGTCTTAAGTTTAGTAATCAAATTTGTAACTTTTGCAAGAAGAAGGGGCACTTGAAGAATGATTGCTACAAATTGTAGAATAAAGAAAGGTTGACTGCAAGTCCATTTGGGAAGCAATCAGAACTTTAGGTGAAGTAGACCTCGCAAAGAATATTGTAAGTGAGGGAGATCTCTTGGATATTTCTGACATTGAGTCTAAACTAGAGGATGATTGGATTCTGGATTCAGCGTGTATGTTTTATATGTGTCCTAATAAAGACTCGTTTACTACATATGAAGTCGTTTCTAAAGGTGTCGTGGTTATGGGAGACAACATACCTTATAGGGTTGCTAGAATTGGTACAATCAGATTGAAGCCATTGGATGGGACAATTAGAACACTTGGCCATGTTCGACATGTTCCGAATTTGAAGAAGAATCTTATCTAGTTGTCTATCCTTGATTCAAAAAGTTATAAGTTTTTTGGTGGAGGTTGAGATTTGAAGGTTTGTAAGGGTGCCCAGGTTGTACTGGAGGGATATAAAAGGTCTCAATTATACATCTTGTAGGGTCGTGCAAAATCTAGGAAGAGTCAATCGGCACGGGTTCAATATCGTAGTGGACATTCAGTTTGGTACAATACCTTTAGGAGCTCGTAAATGGTCGGATTTGAAGAATATTCCTCAATTGAGTTCAGAAAATATGGATAATGTCGCTTTGACACCATCACCTATGGTGCCATTGTATTCAATTTCTAGGAACAGACCTAGTGGTAAAAAGGTATGTGGATGCTGATTTTGTTAAGCATGCTTTTAGCATAATAGAAGGTGTACAATATATCAAGGGGTCTTCTTTAAAAACATTTGGGCTTGAATCTGCTTTGGGGTGTGTTACAACTCAATTTGGTGAATTTTAAATTATTATAATTTTTTGGAAATCTGAGGTAATTCTGCAGAGTAGTGCTTGGATTCATTAGAAGAGGTGGAGTATTTTGTGTTTGGTTAGAGAAATCAGTTTAGGTTATTGTTGAAGAGGCAGTTCTTCCTTGTAAATGGATTTTCTTCTCCAAGTGGAGAATATTTTGGAGCTTTGTTCGTTGTAATAGAATTCATGTCAAGGTAGAGATTGTTAGAATTTAGGTGTGACCCGAATTCCTTATTGAAGTAATTGAAGTGCACGTCAAGAAGAATTCAATTTGGAATGCTATTGAAGTCCTATGTCAAGTTGAAGTTCTATTTTGGAAGCCCATTGAGAGTTGAAAATTGGTATTGGACTTGAAAAATAGTTTAGGATGGAGAAAACAATTTGGGAACAAAAACAAATATCGGGTAGAACGCTCGGCGCCGCAGCGCCGGGTGTGGGCGTTGCGGCGGTGCCTAACCTGTTTCGGTTTTTCCTCGTTTTTCTCTCTTTTTTCGTTTTGGACTCAGTTTTTTGGCATCTTACTTCATCAACAACTCTACTACGAGGGTTTGGATGTCCCCTACATATTCTCTATAAATATTAGGCTCTTCTATATAATTTCATAAGTGCGTAAAAAAAGATTACCAGAACTTTATGATCACTTGTATATTTTTCTATTATTATTGATGCAATAAAATCTCCTAATTTCTGTGCCATATTTTCTTGTCTTCTTTTATTCTTTTGCTTGTGATCAAATACTTCATTATTGTAACATATAACTTCAATATCTCAATCCGGTGGTTTGTTTCATAACAAATGGTATCAGAGGGATTTTGGTATCTTGTTTGTTTCACAACAAAAGGCGTAAGATAAATTGATTCCATCGGTTTTTATGCTGTCTTTCAGATTGTTTTTGGTATGTAATATATCTTACGCCAGTTCAATGAAATTCCATATAAGCTAATGATATGAGGATATGTTCTTTAAATCTTTATGATCTTTAATCATATGTTTACATTATTTATTTCCTAACTCTGTATAGTTGTTTAGATGTTAATGGTTTGTTTGTCATTGTAAACTCAAGATGTAAAACACCATTTCTTTTTTGGTGGGGGCAGGGAAGGGGGTATTGTGATTCTTGCTCTATTTGCTGATAAGTGGCTGGGTTTTCATACAGTCAATGAAAGGGATGGCGTCATAAAAATGATACATTGATGAAGAGATGTTCATAATGACAGTGATCTCAGTATTGATAGGGATCTTAACTGTAACATAGGATGTTAAAACATTATGTGATTATATGAGAGGCCCTGGCTTGTTGATAAGTGTGTAGGGACTTGTTCAATTTCTGTGAAGTACTTTTCTTTGCAACTCTAATTGATAAGCTGATTTGCATAAATGTAGAATGACATATTGAGTTTCTTCCAGGTGTCTAAATTGAGCCATTTGAGCAACCTTGCGTGCTAGAATAACATAGCCAGTAGAACTGTTGAGGCAGACCAATTACATACCATGTTTCTTGCAATGGCAGATGCTGGTGCTGTTCTCATAAAACTGGTGGATCGATTGCACAACATGATGACTTTGGATGCATTACATATAATCAAGAAACAGATATTTGCAAAGGAAACATTAGAAATATTTGCTCCACTAACCAACCGATTAGGGATCTCTTTTTGGAAAGAGAAACTAGAAGATCTCTGTTTTAGGTATCTCAATCCCGATCAGCACCAAGAATTGTCATCCAAACTTGAGAAGTCCTTTGATGAGGCTATGATTTCTTCTGCAGTAGATAAACTAGAGCAAGCTCTGAAGGATGATGCCATTTCTTATCGCTGTCTGTCTAGATGCCATAAGAGCTTGTATAGCATCTATTCCAAGATGTTGAAGTATGCTCTCTCTCTCTCTCTCATACACAGTTATACACCCACACGGATTGAGATGGCTCACGTACAAAGAGAAATAATTTAATATCTTCTCATGCAATTTTTTGATCCTCAATTGTTATATTTGCTATTCTTTCAAAGTCTGGTAAAACACATATCTGGTTGTGCTGACTTTGGGGTTGGTTATTTGTATGGATAACTTAACTCTGGCCTCAATTCCCGTAATAGTTGTATTGAACCCTGATAAAGTATGGATATTGTCATGCGGTAAAAATATTTCTGGCATAATATGATGTTTCACCGTGTTTTTGTTGCACTGGAAGTCTGCAATGTATAATTTGTGACATATTATCAAGTCAATTACATTGCTTTCCCGAGAAAGACTGTTAAAAGGCTTTGAGAATTGTATACCAGCTATGCAGGGCCGGTCCTGTGATTTTCGGGGCCCGAGGCAAGATCCATAAATTAGGCCCCCAAAA
>CAIGRP010058169.1:0-15966 GCA_903798385.1 Fraxinus cuspidata | reverse complement strand
AAACCACTCTTACACATACCATACTAACTTGTATATTACACTAACTTGTCTAACTTTACATCATTTCATAGTTAGACTTTAAACTAAAAATGTGTAACTTAAAGAAAAACCAAAAAACAATAATTATGTGACAACAAAAATGTCACAACTCCAACAAAAATGTTATGCTTCAGAAGTGAGGGTGTTTCTTTTCCATGTCCAAGGAAATGGAAACTTTCCACAATTAAATGGGAACATGCTGAATTTTTTAACAATGTAAACATAAAAATCCCAATTCAAAATTCAAAATCATATGCCCCTATATCTATTCACCTGAATCCAGAAATTTTAAATAATGACACAGCCTAAATATATGCTACCATAAATTGCCAAATTTGTGAGAGTAGCCAACCATTCAAAATTTTAAGTCAATAACTATACATGAGAGAAATTAAATTTATAAATAAAAAAGTGATTTGAATATTTATAAATATGATCCAAACATATTTCCAAGATAAGGGTATAAAAACTTCACATATCTCAAGAACAATTATATATGTGTGGCCAGCCTTGGTTACCCTTTTCAATTTTTTATGTGTGTGACCAAACATATTTCCAAGATAAGGGTATAAAAACTTAAAATATCTCAAGAACAATTATAAGTGTGTGGCTATCCTTGGTTACCCTTTCCAAGGTAAGGGTATAAAAACTTAACATATCAATCACTTTTTTTCCTTTTTATCTATTTATAATTTAACTCGTTTATAAACACTTCCTAAAGTGTTTATAATCAATAGCTCTCTCAATTGTTAATTAATCTTATATTTATATTGGAACTTAATTTTTATTAATTAAATTGCGAATGTATAAATATGTATTAATGCATAAAGGTCATCTCATAATGATTTCATTGAGTATATCTAAAATAAGACCAAGTTTTTTCATTACCTATTCTAATTTATACCAAATTTCTTGCGAGCAATATAAATCATTGTTCATGCGAAACCCATAAGCGCACAAGATCGTTGACAAGTGATACGTGATGAGTATTGTATCATCCCACAAGGAATAAAAATTAATCAAATGTACTAGTTTCTAATCAGATTCAAAGTAAGCTAACAAAAGATATTTATGTTTTGTATTTACTCTAAATTAATCTACATAAACTTGTAAAATTTGAATTTTATATACATATGGAATGAGTGTAATGGATTATAAATCTACCTATTATTATTATTTATTTCAATTCTCAATTACGTAGCAAGTATCATTCATGCATTCTTGACAATCGATAATTCTAGTGTAATTAATTCTCTTTTCCAAGATAAATTAAATATATTCTAATCACAACTCGAATCTATTTCTAGTCCGAATTTTAATGAATAGAATGCATTTAATTTCACAATTATTTAAAAAATTGCACATGTGATAAGCGTTATTCCTAATATCTAATGCGTGTATGTTAATCTAGCAGTTTTTTAGATCTATTGTCATCTCCCAGAACTACAACAAGAATTTAACTAACTACTTGTTTTAAATTAAAAATAAATAATAAAAGATTTCATCTTTATCCAATACAAGAGAAGAACTAGCCTAGCATGTTGTTATGTAAATTACACAAAAAGATTTGGAAAAACATCACTCGGAATGGGAAAATATGATTGGAAAACCCGAATTTTGAATCTACAATCTCTTGTGTTAATTGCCTTTAAATCTTGTGTTAGCCTCCTTATGGTGAAATAAGGTTTTGTTATGTACTTTTGTTGTGGCCGTCTCTTGTAGGTTAAATAGTAGGTCGAATTTAATTTCTATAAGAATTTGTATCAAACTAGGAAGTTGAGCCATTCATGCCCAGAAATGGCCCCATGAGTGCCATATAATTCACTGCACGCACACCGCTCATTTGTTTTCCTCTCAATAAGTGGAATTCATGCACGTGCGCGAGAGAATTGACCTGTGCGCATGTACCGTTATATTAAAGTTCTATTTGTTGTAGCTTGGTCCATGAATTTCATTCTTTAGTCATTTTGATCCTTTTTTCATATCTTTTTGATCCTCCATCTTCCAGATTCATCTAATTGACTCTAACATCTCTCCAATCATAATACAAAGTATGAATCAACTAATAGAACTTTATAATTTAGTCCCCAAACTTTGGATAAATTCCACTTTAGCCAATTTTCTGCTCATTTTGTCCACTTCCATCGTTTTTCATCGAGATGCACGTAAAAAACAAAATATATACAAAACTAAGCCTCAATTCATTTAAAATAACAATAATTGCTCTAGTTTTACGGTACAAATAGGTGTATAAAATATATTTATCAAATATCCCCAAACTTGAACAATTGCTTGTCCTTAAACAAAATAAAGTTTGACTACATAAATTTTCACAAATAACTTAGTTGGATAATTTGCTTTTAGCCTCAGGATTGAACTTTCAGAGTTGAAACTATAAATTACTTCAGAATCATAATGCTAAATCAATGTCTACCTATTCAATGCAAAACTCACGTGTGTGTGATGATTCATGTAAAGTATCACAAAGTCATAAATTAATTCAATTCCCGATTCTCTATACTTCCTTCATAAGATATACACCCCAAATTTCATCTATCCCCAAGGTGCAATATAATGTTGAATTTTAATATAATACTAATAATCACCCTCTCTAGTTTGGTTAGATTTTACTAATTGCAGTCCAACACTTCAACAAATGAGAATTCTCTTTATTTTTGATTGCTTCAACCTCTAATAATCAATTAAGCTAATAATCTATTGTCAAAAGTCTAATTCTCTTAAATGAGTATTTGGGGCTTAATCAAGACATGTAGCAATTATTATTTTTTTCATTGCTTTTCTCATCTTTTGTGTAGACTTCTCTCCATTAAGATTTCTAAATGACCCTTGTACAGAGCTTTCGGTCGATGACTCCCAAGTCAGATGACTATAGAGCAACAACTTTTTAGATACCTTTGTAGGCTTAATCACTCGAATCATAAAGGCTACAAAGAGAAGTCTCAGAATGTAAAATTTTTTTTAGCCAATAATAAGTGCAATGCCCCTTAGAATTGGTTTTAAAATGCCACATGGAATCTATTTATCTTAATGTCTTTCTACAACAGCTCAATCACCCCAATCTATCTTAGAAATGGTTTAAAGTTGTATAATATAATTGTTGTTCAGGTTATGTATTTAAGGTCCATTATTTTCAACTTACTCTACGAATAAAAAAATTTCTTCACGATGCAAAACAAAAATCTCGTGTTCGAAAAAAATATATCCACATAAATATACACAAACTTACTTAATATATAATTTATTTATAATTTATAGCCCAGCTCTATGTTCTAATATATATCACTGTCACTAGATTATTGGACCCATGCAAGCATAAAAAAATACATAAAAAGAAATAATAAAACCAAATATTAGAAAAAGAAGTAATAAAACCAAGACTCGATGAAAATCACACCCCGAACTTGATACAGGGATTCCTCTCAATATCTAGAAATAGTGCAAGAAATATACAAAAAGTAAGGGTCAAAGAAGGAAAATAAGTACTCCCCTAATATAAATTAAAGAAAGTGGATGGATTGACATGATGTGTTGTATCACTTTGCTGTGTGTTTCCCCTTGTCCAATATGTTCTAGTGTAATGTCTTTAAAAAAAATCAATCATAACATGAAACAATTTATAGTAAATTCTAACAAATCCTAAAAGGAAATATGTTTACGAAGATACCCAATACTAAAAGCAATAATATTTACTAATTCTATATTTTAGAAAACAAACTTAAATAAAAGAAAAGAAAATTGGGTTGCCTCCCAATAAAAACTTGTTTATATTCATTAGTTTGACTTTGTTGTTTTGGCTACTTATGAAGGTTTGAAAAGAGAGTTTCGAGCCTTGCATCGGCTGCATTGGCAGTTATTCTTCAATTCATCATTGAGCTTCCAGATTACAAAATTTCCATTATTGTCCCGCCCAACTATTCCACCTTCCTCCTTCTTATTCTTGTAACTTCTCCAATGGTCTATTCTTTTGCATTCCTAAATGTTTGGTGGTTGCTTGAGTGGAGTATTCATGGTGAAACTTTGTTGTCTTTCTTCCACCCTTAACATTATTTCATATTTTTCAAAATTTGTTAATGCTTGTGCAGTTGATAAGAATGGTCTCCCCAAAAATTAATGGTATATGTAGACCATCTATATCAAGGATAATGAAATCAGTTGGAAAGAGGTGTTTCCCAACTTTGATGACCATATCCTCTACCATTCCATAAGAATGATTGAGGGCGAGATGTAAGATAATTGATGTTACTTTGGATTATCTTAACCTAATTTTCTGTGGATAGACAATTGTATCAAATTAATACTTGCTTCAGAATCAATTAATACATTTAAATTATGTGATTTTCCTATAAAGTAAGGTACTGCGAAACTTCCTTGATCTTTTAGTTTAGAAAGGAGCATCTGCTTCATGATTATGTTGCACTCTTCAGTCGATATCAATGTTTCATGTATTGGCAGCTTTCTCTTCTTAGTCAACATCTCTTTCAAGAATTTAGCATAATTTGGAATTTTTCGAATGGCGTCAATGAAAGGAATGTTAATGTAGAGTTGTCTGAGGGCATTCAATTGTATAATTTGAAATCTGTTGAATGATGTCAATGAAGGGAATGTTGATGTGAAGTTGTCTGAGTGCATTCAAAAACTTCTTAAATTGTTTTTCCAACTTATTATTTTGCAACCTTTGATGTAATGGGACTGGAGGTATGTGTTTATTGATAATAACAGTTACCTTAACCTGTGTGCTATCTGACCTTTTTTTTTGTGTAACCTTTGTTGATTCTTTAGACTAAACCACTTGTTCCTCGCCCATGATAGGTACCTGATTCTCCTCGATCCCTTTTTTCTTTATAGTGATTTTTGGCAATTGAACTCCACTTCTCGTTGTGATGGTCTGGACTAGTTCTTCTTTAGGCTATTTTCGAAGCCTTTGAGGAAATAGAACAGGTAGCACATAAGGTCGAACAGGGGTAGCTTGTATGATTGTTCCTAACACCTATTCTCTTGGGTTCTTTTTTATGTCGCTTGGTAGGGTACCCTAAGTTCTCCCTACTAATGCAACTTCCATCTAACCCATCCGAGTCTCTAAATTTTTAATTGTAGCCTACTTGTTATGAATAATAGCGTGTTGGTTTTGGAAATTAGTCTCACTTTTAATAATGAACAGAGTTAATTATTCCTTAATCGATGGCTTTCTGTTTTGCTGCTAATGTTGTTGTTGGAATCCCGATGGTCTTACTTGAAAATTTCCTCATTGTCCTTGACTTTGATTGTTACTGCATTAGAAATTTGGACGATTCTTCCACCCCGTATTATATGTGTTGGAGTGGGGGTTGTTCGGTTGCCTCTGAGAATTTTACACATAACTAACCTCCACCGGCTACATGCATGGACACTAAAGGACATCTTTCTGTAATATGATATGCCTCGTAACTTTTGCAGAATGATTTCAATTGGTGTACCATGTTCACATTCTGGATAAAGTTGTCTAACTTCCTTGTCAATGACTCTTTTTAGGCTATTAACGATATAGTTATGTCAATGTTGTGTATTCCTGTTGTTTTCCTTGACACTTATCTTTCTATTGACCACATGGATTGATTCTATGCAATTATCTCAAATAGGTCCAAGGCATTGTCCAATGGAATATCCGATATTTGCCCTTTTGCTGAAGCATCGACTATGTTGCGAAATTTAGATCTCGAGCTTGAATAGAATATGCAGGTCTTAAAGTCTTTAGGAATGTTCAGATTAGGGCACTTCTTAAAGTAATCTTTAGATCTTTCCCAAGCATCTATATAGCTCTTGAGATCTCTTTGCTTGAAAGTACGAACTTCATTTTTTAGCTGATGGACTACAGAAGGTGGGAAGAATTGCAAAGTGAATTTCTGCCCTATGTCATTCCATGAAACTATGCTCCCAAGGATTAGTGAATTTAGCCATTCTCGTGCATCGTCCCTTAAGGTGTAAGGGAATAAGTGCAGTCGAAAAGCATCAGCAAACATGCTTTTTGACTAATCATGTCACACAACATCAAGAAGGCTTGAATACATTCGTGAAGATTTTCAGAAAACCTGATGTCGTGATAATTCTGAAATAAGTTTATTACATCAGGTGTGATGTGGAAGTTAGCATATCCAAATGGTGGATACATGATAGGTGGTTGCACATGAGCCGGAATAATCCCTCACTAAAGCTTCTCCATCATTTGCTACAACCCTCGACTGACTGAGATAGTGGTAATGGATTCTGAACTGATTTTCTGGCAATTCCCTTGCTTCTTCTGTTAACTTCTTCATTTTCTGAAGATTCTTTTGATTTTGGGATCTATAAAAAGAAACTCGATCTCTTCATAATCTTGTATAAACTATGCTTTTCTGAAAAGAGAAATAACAAGAGACTTAGTTCGTTCAAGAAATAGCCTAAAACAAGTAAAAACTTCAAATCTAAAAATAACTAATAAACTCAAATTAAATAAATTATTCCCGTCAACAGTGCCAAAAACTCATTCGTTCGAAACTCACAAACGTACGAAATTGTTGACAAATAATACGTAATGAGTACGTGTATCATCCCATGAGGAATAAAATTGAATCAAGTTTACTAGTTTCTAATCAGATCCAAAGTAATCGAACAAAGGATATTCATGGTTTGTATTTATTCTAAATTAATCTATAAAACTTGTAAATTTTGAATTTTATATTTATATGGAATGAGTGTATTGGATTAAAAATTCACCTATTATTATTTATTTCAATTCTTCAAGAAAAATTAAATATATTCTAGTCATGACCTGATCTATTCCTAGTCTGAATTCGAATGAATATAACGCATTCAATTTAACAATTATCTCAAAGATTGCACACGTGATAAATATTATTCATAATATCTATTGCTCATATATTAATCAAGCAGTGTTATAGAGCTATTGTGAGCATCCCATTACTACAACAAGCAACAATATATTTAATTGATGATCAAACAATCAAATCGTAAAATTACGCATGGAAGATTAATCGACAAAAATAATAATTTAACTAACTACTTGTCTTAAATTAAAAATAAATAATAAAAGATTTCATATTCATTCAATACATGAGAAGAACTGGCATAGCATATTGTTATGTAAATTATATAAAAAGATTTAGAAAAAATCACCCGAAATGGAAAACAATGATTGAAATTTTTAAATCTTCAACCTGGATTTTGAATTTTCGATCTTTTGTACTAATTGCCTTTGAATCTTAGGCACGCCTCCTTCTTGTGGTGGAAAATAGAGTTTTGATATGTGCTTTTGTTTTGGCCGTCCCTTATAAGTTAAATAGTAGACTGAATTTGATTTTCATGAGAACTTGGATCAAACTAGAAAGTATGGCCATTCAGGCCACAAATGCCCCCACGCACGCCATATAGTTCACTTTACGCAAGCTGCTTATTTGTTTTTGCTCTCGATAAATGGAATTCAAGTTCGTGTGCACGCGACAGAATTGGCTAATGCGTGCGCATCGTTATCCAAAGTTCTATTTGTTGCAGTTTGGTCCCTGAATTTCATTCTTTAGTCATTTTGGTCTTTTTTTGTATCTTCTTGATCGTCTATCTTCCAAGTCCATCTAATTGACTCTAACCTCTCTCCAATCATTGATACTAAGTTGAAATTAACTAATATCACTTTACAATTTAGTCCCCAAACTTTGGATTAATTCCACTTTAGCCAATTTTCTTCTCATTTTGTCCAATTTCATCATTTATCATCAAGATGCACCTACCAAACAAAATATATACAAAACTAAGAATTAATTCTTTTAAAATAATAATAATTGCTCTAGGTTAATATATATATACAAAACTAAGCATTAATTCTTTTAAAATAATAATAATTGCTCTAGGTTAATAGCACGACTAAGTATAATTATAAATACGTTCTAATGGTGATCAAAAATTAAATAATAATAATAATAATAATAATAATAATAATAATAATAATAAACAATCAACTTAAAAAAATAAAAATTAAACAAAAAGTAATTATTTAGTCAAATAATTTGTTATATCTGTAAATTATGTGACATACGTGACATACATAAGATGGAGGGGGTCTTATATTAATCCACTCAATTTCAATTATGTCAATTGGATTGTGTCAATTAAATCAAGCAACCTTTGCTTGTGCCTGAAGTTGGGTCCATTCTACTCCTCATCTTGGCACATTCCCTTTCTTTATATATATGTGAGTTCATTTTTGCATTCAAGGTATGTATTCAAAACCCTAGCCAAATCCCCCTCACCCATCTCTTTTGCACTCACTTTATTCTGTTTCAAGTCCACCCCTTTGCTTCCTAAATATGTGTTCTAGCATACATGTGATACCTAGGTGCACGAGTAGGAGGCTGTATTTGTTGTTCACAAATCTCGTCGAATTTCAAGATCTACAGAATTAACAAAGCTTTATCATTAATCATGACTACAAAGGATTTTGTATATCATGTTTTAATAGAAAAAAAACATAAAATAAATAATGAATACTTAATTCGAATAATTTGGAAGAATAGATGGGTACAACCCTTATTTATTTGAACTATGCATTTATTTTGTAATATTATAAGTTTTGAGATTTAAAAAATGTTTATTTTTCATTCAAAATAACTATATATATATATATATATATATATGTATGTAGATGTAGAATACATTGTATTTGAATATTGATAAAATAACATAATAAAAATAAAAAATAAATTTAACAATACTAGCAAGTAATATAATAACACATTATTTATTTCTACATGTGAATAATATATTTAAAACTTCACATGAAAATTACATTCTGCAGAGTGGTTCATAGGTCATCTTTTCTAGCTCATATTTGAATTTTTCCACAGCCAATGGTGGCAAGCATATTGGTACCACAACTCCATCTTCTCCCATACTGTTCTTGAAATTCGTACAAAAGCTAATATTTGAAGTGGCCGAAGCAACTCCACCATACACTGCATGGCCCCATCCAAAGTCCACCTTTTCAAAACCTAAACGGGTTATGTCTGAAACAATGAAATTCCAACCTGTTGCGTATTTGGGTCGTTTCTTGATCACCATAAGATCTGCCACTGATTTAATCTACTCTTCACTCATTTGAGCCTTAGCATTTTGAATTAACTGAACTATATATCCGCATATGACAATGGAGCAGTGCAAAAAATTCTGGCTGTGGATACTGCTGCCGGATAAACGAAAGCATTGCCGTAGTATCCAGTCGGTATATTCTGGCCTGGCTTGCCACGCACATTGGTAAGGATCGAAAGACGAACAGTCTCGTCTGGATCAGATGGATTCAGTGAATTTGTACGACATTTCTATAAGCACGCTATTATCAGATCAAATCTTGAGCACCTACGAAAACTTCCGGACGAGGATAGATGATTATAAAGTGCTTGTATATCCTTAGCCCGAATTAGCTTGTCCGAATCCACAAAGTCTGGGGATTGTGGTATTTGTTCATATTCATGGTGAATGAATGTAATTCTTGGGGGGAGGTCTTGCATTCAAATATTCTTCTCTTTGCCATACAGGTGAAATCGAAGGTGCAGACGCACCTTTTTCTAATTCAGAAATAGCATTTAGAAATTGCATCATCCCATAACCATCTACCATAGTGTGGTTCAACCGGATTCCCAAAGCAAATCCGCCACAAATGAATCTGGTTACCTGCATTTAGGATTAATTTAAATAATTCATTTCAGTACTTATAAGCTACTTAATATCACCCATAAGATTCTAAAACATTATTGTTATGTTTTAGATGAGTTGTTCATCTTGATATACACCGTACACAAACTTTCGCAGTTCAAATCATACCGTCACCTATTTTATGAAAATTATACATGCTACGTTTTTGATGAAAATAATGAATTCAACGTCCACGTTAAGAAGTAGATATACATTTATATACCTACATACCTGTTGGGCCATAAAATTTTCAATAATCAATGAACAAGGATTGGCCTATTGTATTCTATTAGAAATAATTGAATGATAATACTAGTACACTTGGAGGGTAATTAATAGACCACATGTCCGGTACAATTTTATAGCATGATCGTGCAAAACATAAATTCCACTTGAAAGTCTGGTCTATTATCTAAATTCTAGACAAAATTGTTTATATCTTCTCGTGAATTTAATGATATTTTGATTCACCAGTGCGTGACATTAGTTTGATTGATCATATATATTGGTGAGTTGAGAAATTGAAAATGAGCAAAGAATACGAATTCGTTTCGAGAACCGTCAATCTGAAAAATGGTTTGAATGACTACTTAAAAGTATTTTCTATTGAACAATTATAAATTTGAGCTCAATATTTAGTTATGCCTAAACTTCGACATCTGTGGCTTGTTCACGTGACTGATAAAGAAAATAAAACTTATATTAATGAAAATAATTTGAAGGATAAACTTAAATTATTTCAGTACCTAATTATTGGATCTTGAATGGGATGGAACATGTAGTTCAGAGGTTACAAATATTTTAGCTTCTATGATTTTAAATATTCTATGAATGCAGCTTTTTGCTTTTAGTAAAAAAAATAAAAATAAAGATTAATAATTAGTTTTGATGGTTTAGAATCCACTATAAATTATCTAATTATTGGAGTTTGAAAAATATATGGCCAAACACGTCTTCATGGTAGCTCTATAAAGCTTTGGAATCAATTGTAATTACTCTGAAATATTTTGAACATAATTATAATTGTAATTAAGCCCCGTTTATCCCCCATTATTTGAAATTTTAATGGTTGCAATATGGATAAATCTACCAATGGGCACCCAATTTTATATTTGGTGTCACCATAACCACCCAATTTTATTTTGTTTCATTATGACCATCCAACTTTATACTTAGTGTCACCAGATCACCCAATTTGATTTTATTTCATCAAAACCATCCAATTTTATATAACGTTTTATTATGACCATCCAATTTCATATAGAATTTCACTATGGCCACTTAACTTTTTTTATTTGTCTCTATTTTCATTAATTTTAAAAGGTAAAATGGTAACTTTGCATTATATATAAAATAAATTTAAAAATAATAAAAAAAAATTTATTTTAAAAAAAAAATTAGAATAAAAACTTATTTTTTAAAAATAAATGTTACTTAAAAAATTAAAATGAAATTAAAACTTATTATAAAATTTACTTAGAAAAATAAAATAAAATAAAACTTATTTTAAAAGAAAAAAAGTTACTTAGAAAAATAAAATAAAATAAAAAGTTATTTTAGAAAAACGTTCCTTAAAAAAATAAAATAAAATAAAAACTTTTTTAAATTTTTTAAAAATAAAATAAAAACTTATTTCAAAATAAAAGTTTTTAAAATTAAAAATGATCATTTTTAAGTTTTTGTCTTTAAAATATATTTTTTATATATAGTTATCGTTTAACCTTTTTTAAAATTAGTTAAATGGTGAAAAGAAATGCGGTGGCCATGATGAAATGTTGTATAAAATTGGGTGGCCAAGGTGAAACGTTACATGAAATTGAGTGAGCTTGGTGAAATAAAATCAAATTGGGTGGTTATGGAGATACTAAATATAAAGTTAGATGACCATTGTGAAATAAAATCATTGGATGACCATGATAATATTAAGTATAAAGTTGGGTGATCATTGATGGATTTAACTCATTGGAATCGTATTTTTTTTTCGAAAAATGCGCGGTTAAAAAAGAAGAAAAAGTTTTGAAATTATGTGTAATATTATTTTATCGAAAAATATGTGGTTGATAAGAAAAAGAGAAAAAAAAAAATTATATATTTTTATGGGGCCAAACAGGGATTAAATTTCAGGAACTACTTCTTCAGTTCAACCAATTATGACATAATTAGACATAAATTTGGATTAAACTTTTTGCCTATAGGGGTCGACTTCAAGAAGAAAAAGAGAAAAAATTATATATAAAAAACATTCCCAATATTTTCTTGGTCCGTCCAATCTAGCATTTAACTTTTGATTTAAATAAAGGTTGCACGAGGTATGTGATCTCTACTTTGGAGAATGGAAGGGTTGAATGTTGGAAGCATAAAATTTTTTAAACCAAAAGCTGAAATTTCATGGATTAAAAGCTGGAAATCCAAAAGCTGAAATTTCATGGATTAAAAGCTGGAAATTCGTTGTTCGAATTAAATCAAGAACTTTTAGATAAATTGGTACTTACTTGAATCAACAAAAGAGGGCAGCCAATGACCCCTTCAGAACCAGGTACATCGTGCAGAAACTCTTCCATAAACGGACATGGCGGCAATATGTTATCCCCAAGCTGCTCAAGCCTGATATATGCATAAGCCTCTACGAAACGCCTTCGCCATTGCAATCAACCATAAGTTTTTTGTTGTCTCGTTCCACAATCCTCCCAGCAAAGGGATAGTAATAGACCAGTGTTTTCGCAAGTCCTTCTCGAATGACTTCAACTGGATTTATCCCTTTCATTGAAGGATTGTTCTTATAGAAAAACACCATCGGAACTTGAAACCGTAAACCTTCTTGATCATATATATCAGAGAGTTTCTTTATTTCACGTGGTGTAGGCTTTGCTGGCACCACCATTTCAGACTTACACCGTTTCACTGAAAAAGCAAAGGTTGAAGAAAATGCCATGGTGGCAAAGACAATTTTTTATTTAGAGAACACGAGGAAATAAAAGGCCTATTAGCTTTGATAGTTGGAGTGAGAATGCATTTCCCTAGTTAAAGGGGCAGTGGCACGGTTTAAATGTGAAAGCTAGTGCAGGTGGGATCGTGGGGCTATTGACAGTGACTAAACATTCTAGAAAAATACATGTTTTTAGTAAGGCCCGTTCGAGAGCCATTAATTTCTTGTAATGTATTATGGAATAATAGATTGATGGAGAATGTGTAGTTAAAAAGTAAGGAAACTTTATTGATTTGGGTGTAGAATATTTTGTTTTGTGAATGTGTGATGGAGAATAGTACTCTAACATACAATTTGAAATTTTAAAGGATGACAAACATGAGCTAACTTTCTCATTTTTTGTCTCATTTTCTGCCTACTTGGAGAAGCCTAAATACCTGTTTAGAATTATGTCCTTAAAAGTATAGTTTTGTTGTAATAAATAAAATTATGGGATTATTGCAGCAAAAGCTCCAAATCTTGAAACATTAGTAAACTTTTTCTAAATATTTGATTTGTTGCAGCCGTCACCCCTAACATTTCCAAATGTTGTAGGTGAAACCATTTTGAATAGTTTCAATCCATAATTATGTCAGTCAAAAATAACTTTGATCACATTTTTAATATTTTAAAAAGGACAAAAGAGTAACTTTCTATTTATCACATTAAATAATTAAATAAAAAATAAGAAATAGAAAAAAAACACATACACATATGAAAAAGAAATTTTGAAAAAATAGGACCAAACATATGCTAAAATGTGAAAGCTAATACAGGTGGGGGACCATGGCGCTATTGATAGAGAATAAACCGTCTAGAAAAATACACATTATAATAACTTTCTAATTTTTTGTTTCATTTTCTGCCTATTTGAAGAAGTCGGTCTACCATCATGACTCGAATTGAACGGTATTTTCGTGTTAATATATCTGAGTTTACGGTTGGACCACAAAATGAAACCTTAAATGATTTTACAAAGAGACTAAAATAAACATGTTTCGCATCATTGAAGACAGTAAAGCAATAGGTACTCAAATACCATCAAATTTGATTAACATCATTGCTACTCATTGTACCTGTAAAATGGTGAACTAGTGGTGTCCGGTTACCATTTCGTGGGCATCCTGCTCATGTTTGATCTCAATTTTTTCAAAAATTATTCAAAGTCGTACATTTCTTAAAACCCACAACTTATATCAATTTTTCAACCACACATCTACTCGTCAGGTTTTATTAAAATATACTAAAAATTTATTTTTTAGATAAACCAATGAAGGCTTACTATCGAGCCAGCCTTCCAAAAACCCCTTTTATATTGGGGAAATTAGACTCATTACCTCTCAAAAGTAACTAATTTGAATAATACCGTACGTAATTAATATTTTCTAAACTATCAAAACCATAAAAAGATCAAATTCCTGATTCCTAAAAAACAAAAAGAAGGAAGGAAAGCATAAACCTAATCCGAAGTCGAGACTTGAGAAGTGGTTTAAGAGGCTTCGGGGAAAATTAGATATGGATGTATCTTTCATGAGATACAGTAAATTATTTTTTGATTGCAAAAAATTTGGATTGTGAGGGCAGACATTTGAGAGTTTTGGGATTTTTCTTTCAGTTACGGGACACGCAAATTATGTCTCCACAATAAGAATACATGTGGCAGACAAATTATGTTTCTACAATAACAGATGCAAAAGAACTTGGCAATACCTTATGAACGGAAATTCAGACTGTCAGAGATGATATAGATGTGTCAACTGCTCATGGAAAAATAATATGCATTTGACAGAAATACATGTTCTCCCCCACTCATCATACGGAAACGTGAGCAAACAAGGTATCCAGCCGATAAAATGATAAAATTCAACGACAACGGGTATAATGGTACAGGGATAAAAAATTCATGAAATGTCATTTATCAAGATGCAGGAATGGCATCACATGAATGATTTGAAACAAACGCAGTGTGTACAAAAATAAGGTCCTATGAGTATAAAATTTCTCATTCAATATAAGTAAATATGGAGATTGAATTTATTAATGACTATTTGTAGGTCATACAAAGCTGCAGAAGAATGAATATCTTAGAATTGTGGACCACAACCATCTCTTTTGAAGTTCCCGAATAATATGAGACAGTTTTTTCAGAAATGAAATTAAAACAATAAGGAAAGCATCAGAAAACTCTAAAACTTCCAACGAGAACAAGAAGACACAAGTTTTTAAGCAATTTTAACCCAAATTTTCATCAAAATTGAATTCCACAAAATATGATTTAAATTCAGATAAACTCTAGAGAATTTTGCTAGAGCTCGTTAGTTCTAATGACCCAAATTTTGAATGTTAACCAGTTGCAATAAAAAAATTCAACAGAGAAAGAAACCTCAAGCGCTATTCAGCAAAAAAAAAAGGAACAAATAAAGAAACCTTGGGCTATGTAAAAAAAAAAAAAAATCTGTAACGAGTTAATTGTCAGCAAAAAGGGAAAAAGGGGGAATCGCAACCTGCCCTGCTTTCTAGTTTACAAGCATGAATTAATTGATCTCATAAGTCCAATATTTTGATACTTCTAATGCACATACACTACATAAATGATATAATTTCTTCATAAATCACAACTAATACACAGTAAACGAAACCAATGTAATGGCTTAAGCAGCAATTTCTACATTACACATGTGCAAGGAGACTTTCTTTTCCTTCTTTCTATCCCATTCTATAGTGATATAAAAATCCAGAATTTCTTTTATCTAAAAAAAGTGCACAACAAGCCATATGTGAGCAAAAAATACCACATCTTAAGCATCAACTAAAAACTTGTACATGCTCAACATTTAGTATTTGGAAGAATTAAAAATGAAATCATTTTGTCAACTTTTTTCAGAATACATTTCAACAAAAAAAAGGCCAATTTCAATGCACTTGTAAGAAATATGCTTCTGTGAACTTACAATCTCATACATAAGAGCATACAAATTGAAAATGTTATGACTTAAGAAGTGAGGGTGTTTCTGATGGTTTTTAAGCAAATAAGAGGAGAGAAAAATAGAGTTTTCATATATCTGAAAATGAATACACGGCTGGGATAATTTTATACACAATCATCCATCATTGGTATAATTCAAAAGTGTTTTCCATAACCAACTATCCTACCTACTACCACTAAACCATACTTGACAATGCACTAACTTGTAGTAGGTCGAAACTAGCCTAACTTTACATCATTA
>CAIGRP010058168.1:0-17755 GCA_903798385.1 Fraxinus cuspidata | reverse complement strand
ATGAAGAGGCTATTGGAAGACCTTTTGCCATTGAATAAATGGTTTTAAATAAGTAGACCCCCTGAAAGGGAAAATTCTCTAAATAAGAGGCCATCAATAAAAGGCTACCCGAGAGTAGGGAGGTTGATCAAGAAATGACCTTGAGTAAGAAGACCTTCTAAAATGGAGGTCTTTGATGGAAAGGCTATTGGAAGACCCTTTTACAAAGGGGAGGCCTATGAAGAAGGGGCTATAAAGAGAGCAACACTGAAGAAGGGCGCATCTATCAACTGATAAGCAAAAATTTTCAAATTAAAGGAGAACAATGCAAAAGAAGAGAAAAGGACTAAAAGCGTACAAAAATGCGAAGTTAGGGATTGAAGTGTAGATGTTTTGAAAGTAGAAGGACTTTGAATGCAATTTATCAAGGGCATAATTGAAATACAAGTCAAAATATGAAGATCAAAATGTACAAGGTCAAAAGTTGAAGGACCCAAACGTGAAGTTATTGAAGGACTTGAAGGCAATTTTCATATTTTGTCTATGCACAAGCATGACCGTCCACATATTCACCATACACGGCCTCATCTTTGTCTATGCGTCAGCCCCCATGGATGAACCATCCACCATGGGAAACTCTTAACATGGATAATTCACTTCCATGAGAAGAAGTAATCCACTTAAAAAGGATAGTAGAAAAGCACCACAATAGAGGTTCGCCTCAGATACCTATAAAGATGAAGCTCCCTTGGAAGAAGCTGAATACCATGGGAAAAGCATCTACATAGATGAATCATCCACCATGAAGGGAACCATGAGCGTCTCAGAGAAGAGGTGGATCCCAAAATGGACGACCTCCAAATTCTCCAAATTTGACATTATAGACGAAGATGAAAACCATGGAAGAACCTTCTGCGTGGATGAACCATCTACCATGTAGGAAAACATGAGCACCTCGGAGAAGAGGTCTCCAAATTTTCTAAGATTGACATCATAAGCTTCCCATGAATGAAGCTGAACACCATGAGAGAAGCATTTGCATAGATGAACCATCTATCATGTAAGGAAGCATGAGCGCCTCGGAGAATAGGTGAATCCCAAAAGGGACCACCTTCAAATTCTCCAAGGTTGACATCATATGCCTCCCATGAATGAAGCTAATCACCATGGGAGAAGTTTATTCATGGATGAACCATTCACCCATAGGAAGTATAAGCGTCTCGGAGAAGGGTGGATCCCAAAATGGAGTACCTTCAAATTCTACAAGACTGACATCATATGCATCACATGGATAAACTGAACACCAAGAGAAGCCTCTGTGTGGATGAACAATTCACCATGTATAGAAACATGAGCGCCTGGAAAAGAAGTGGATCCTAAAATGGTCCACCTCCAAATTATCTAAGGTTGACATCATAAGCCTTCCATGGATGAAGCTGATTATTATGGGAGAAGTCTCTGCATGAATGAACCATCCACTATGTAGGGAAGCATGGGCGTCTCGGAGAAGAGGTAGGTCCCAAAAGGGACCACCTCTAATTTCTCCAAGGTTGACATCATATTTCTCCTATGGATAAAAATAAACATCATGGGAGAAATCTCTACATGGACGAATCATCCATCATGTAGGGAAGCACGAACGTCGTTGAGAAGATGTAGATTCTAAAAGGGACCACCTCCAAAACCTCTAAGGTTGACATTATAAGCCTCTTATGGATGAAGCTAATCATCATGGGATAAGCCTGTGGATGGAATGTAGGGAAGCATGAGTGTCTCGAAAAAGAGATGGATCCCAAAAAGGGATCACCTCCAAATTCTCCAAGGTCGACATCATATGGCTCCCATGGATGAAATTTAATATCATGGGTGAAGTTTCTGTATTGATGAATCATCCACCATGTAGGGAAACGTTTGCACTTTTAAAGGGAGCGTAAAAAAAGAAGCTTACATTCAAACCTCCGAAAATGACCCTAAAAAAGGCTTCGTCTCTACTTCAACATAAACATCAAATTTCAGCGAACTAAAGCATAATTTCAGCACTTCAAAGCCGTGTCTCTGCATCAAATTTCAGCCAAACTAAAGCATCATATCTGTCTCTTCAGAACAACTCAACATTCAAATTAAGGCTTTTACAAAAATTAAAGGCTTTCCATGAAAGTGTAATAGCAGACGGAACCACCAAGTCAAGCAAATGACATGCTATATCAGAATATTACTTCTCAAAATAAAAAGTCCATACATGACATAAATAATCATACATAGACTTGGTGGACTATTGTTACACCTTAAAATCGAGGCTCAAGAAGAATATCACACCTCAAAATCGAAGCTCAAGAAGAAGCCCAAACAAAAAGTCCACACTCCTCGTCATCAAAAATCGAACCAAAGTCATAAGTAAAGACGACGAATCGACGCCTCACCGAAAGCACCATGTGTAAGAAAACGTTCCATGGTCGAAGCAAGGCGCCACCTACTGCAAAACAACAATAAAAAGGTGTTCGATTGCATCATCTGAAGCACTATATAAGTGGCTAAAACCCTGAAGTCGAAGTACTATGTAAGTGGCTGAAGCCTTGAAGCCGAAGCGTAGGCAAGTGGCTAAAGCCCTGAGCCGAAACACTATCTAAGTAGCTGAAGCTCTGAAATCGAAGCACTATATAAAGAAATCAAATAAGAAGCCAAAGCTCTTGACATCGAAGATCTCCAATAGGAAGCTCCCTTTGGCCAAAGCCCTCGCTCCAATCCAAAGCTCCCTTTGGTTGGAGTCATTGATTTCTTTTAGAGGATCTGCATGCAATATTTAGGAATGATTGATATAATGTTTGTAATAATGAATGTCGGGATTGTCAGCCTAGGATATAGGGTGGCTGACTCATTATCAATGTATTAAATGCATAGAAAACTGAGTGATGTGAGATTTTGTTTGGGAGATGATGCCACTTGATTCCTACCAACGGTAACCACTTCGGTCAGAACTCTATAAATAAACAACTCTTGTAACATTTGGAGCAAATGAAACTTTTCACACTTCAAACCATACCCGATCTTCTCCATTATTTATTTCATATTTATTTGCTTGGGATTAGATTATTTTCACTTTGGTTGAGTTGTTTGTGATTGTTAGTTAAATATGTATTCACCTTTGATCATATTGCCGGTACTCGAATATTTTTGTCTCACGTTGTAGAGATCTCCCATGTCTATAAACGCCATCATTTTTCTTCCGAATCTCAGTTCAAAACGTGATAGAATTTGCTTGTGTGGACGTGAGTGGGTCTGACATCTGTTGTCCACGTGACCATTACGAAAAAGGGCAACAATACCAATCTCCAAAGTGTTTATGTAGAAAAGAATAATCTGTTGGAATATTTTTAGCACCAAATAGAAACCTTTCATTGAAATAAATCGTTGTGAAACTTACCTAAATAAAGAAAGGACTACAAATAAAACATTGATGACATATTGGGAAGAAATAGCATAAGATAGACAATGGGCCACAACATTCTTAATTCTAGGAATGTAATGGAAAGAGCCACATCTCAATTCCAAAAGTTGTGCTAGATATCACAAAAAAAGATTGGTAGTTGAAGTAAATATATTGAGAACCGTGTGACCTTGAAGTTCTTGCAACATCACATCCAATCTTATATTGAATCCAGTCTAAACAACAAAGAGAGACATTTGTGCAAGGTTAATGCCTCAACATCTTTCGGAGAGAAGCGGTTAGCAAACTCATGAGCATTACTATTGGAATTAACTGTAGTTATTAAATAATTTTAATAATATTTTTTAGTCAATTTTGAAAGACTTTTTAGTTGGTCTTGTAAAATTTAATTTGTAATTGGCAATTTGCTAATACAAATATCAGAATTTATTAGATTTGTATTAGGATTTAATTATATTGTAATTAAAGTCAAATTATGTTTAGAAAAGTCCAAGTAATGGTAAATTAGTATGGGGTTGATAGAGTCCAAAAAGAAGTCAAAGGAATTCAAGAAAAATATTAAGATTCGGACTTGAAGAAGTTGAAATCGAGTAGGACGCATTTTTGCTAGCCTGTCGTCCAGCAGGCACTCGAGTGGTAGAAGTAGAATCTCTGTATCGCCTAGCGCTAGACTGGCGCTCGAGCGACAGGTGCGTTGCTCGCCTACCTCTAGTCCAGCGCTCGAGCAACAGTGTTACGAGGCAGAAATATGTTTTGCTTCAACCACTTGATTTTCCATTCCCATTTCATCCTAAACAATTTTCCACCATGGACTTCTCATAGTGTGTTGAATCATATTTTTCACTAGAAATCATTCTTTTGAAAATCCAAAACACATTCATTGATTTCAAGATTTAACCACTATATTATTTGAGTCATAAATTCATCTAAATCTTAATTTGTTGATCGAGGTATAAACCTTCACAATAAACAACAGATAAAAAATACAAGATTTTTTTATCAAACACCAAACCACCTAATCCACCGAAAACAAACAATACCAGGGATAAGGAGCTGGTGCAAAAACACATAGTCCAGGCAGGTCAAGGTAATATACCAGTGGTCATGAGCTGTTGTGGAGCATGCGGTCTAGGAATGCCAATGTGATATACCAGGAGTCGGGAACTAGTGTGAGAAGCACGCGGTCTAGTAGGATCAAGGTTGACTACAGGAAAAGAAGGTCAGAGGGACTAAGTGTTAGTCAGATATGTACCATACTGTAAGTTGTTTCATTCATAGTGGATTATTGATTGGGCAAGTGCCCGTAGTTTTTGATATTTTTCGAAAGATTTTCTTTATAATCATATTGGTGTTCTTTAGTGCTTCTGTAATTCAAGCAAGTTTGCTAAGTAGAAATTCGTGTGAGTTAAAAAAAAGTCTCCATAATTGTTGGAATTTTATTTTCAGAATACCAAATAGTAACTTTTTATTCAACTAAATTTCCGCGATCACACGAAAAAAATAATGAATGACTAAAAATCAATCAATGATGAAATTTTGGGGAAGAAATATTATAAGAGGCGAGATAGAACACTATAACATTGTTATTTTGAAGAATGTTGTGATACGAGCCACGTCCCATCT
The DNA here is from genome assembly GCA_903798385.1 of Fraxinus cuspidata. Lineage (NCBI taxonomy): Eukaryota > Viridiplantae > Streptophyta > Magnoliopsida > Lamiales > Oleaceae > Fraxinus > Fraxinus cuspidata. Next base: position 12,708 of record CAIGRP010058168.1, on the reverse strand, counting down.
CCGAAAGCAATGCTAATCTATCCGAGAGAGAGAGAGAGAGAGCGCAGTGGTGGCAAAGTTAACAAGAGTAGTAAGCCTTGAACTATTCGCAACATATCATATTCCACCTTATTAATAATGAAGACAGAGTCAACTGTGCAAGTCCATAGCAAACGTACCACCACAGTTATTGGATTTAAATGTTATTAAGCCCCCTTTTTGTTTGAACTAAAATTTTCCGTTAAAATCAACTATTAATTTTAACTATATATTTTATAGGATCCATAACTTTTTAACCATACATTTAATTAACTTTTATCAAAATTTACTAAATATCTGTTTTTAATCTCTACCAAATAGGGGCTAAATGAGTTTTTAAAATGATTTTAATAACAATTTTAGCCTACTTTTTAGGTACTTTTAATTATGTAGGACTCATAAAATGGAGTGGATATGGGATGGATCGATCATTACCATTCCCATCTCATCGGTATTTTTGTTATCTTGTCTCGTCCCCATACCTAGTTAAAGTGGGATAGAACGGGGCCCACTATCCTATTTATCGCCCCATTTCTTTATTTATTGCTTTTTTTTTATGTCTTTAGTTAATAAATACTATTACTTTTTTTTCCAGTTTATTAAGGACAACGCATATTCTTTTTAAAAATGATGATAAATCTTTTATTTTTGTTGAAAAAATTTAAAATTGAAATTAACTTTAAACGAGGCGGGTAGCGGGACGAGAAATATGTTTCCCGTACTCGCCCCATACCTGCTTCGGGGAAATGATTCCCGCTCTGTTTATTCAGTTAGGCAGGTAATTATTGCCTCATTTAGGTCGGGACCTCGCGAATATTGGATTGAACGAGTTTATTTGTCATCCTTAGATCTCATGTCAAATTGATGACGTTAATTATGTGGCAATTAATACATGCCGTGAGAAGATTACATTGATATAATAGTTGGCTAAAATGAGATCTGCGTGCATTGGTATCATTCTCAAAAGTGTTTATGTAGAAAAGAATAATCATCGCAATTGTTGGATTTTTTGACACCAAATAAAATTTGTTCATTCAACTAAACTATCGTGAACACACAAAGAAATAAAGAAAGGACTACAAATCAACCATTAATGACGTACTGGAAAGAAATAGCATAAGAGGTGAGATAATGGGCCACAATATTCTTGTTTCTTGGATTAATGTAATCGAAAGAGCCACATCCAATCTCCAAAAGCTAAGATAAGATTTCACACAAAAAAAAGTAGTCGAAGCAAAGATTGATAGTCGTGTGACACAGTAAGTACTCGTAACACATCACATTCAATCTTATTAATTTTATTTTTGGAAAACCAAAAATTTATTCAACTAAATTATCGTGATCACACGATGAAATAAAGAAAATAATGAAATCAGCCAATGATGACGCACTGGGGAAGAAATAGCATAAGAGACGAGACAATATGCTAAAGTATTGCTATTTCTAGGAATGTAATGACACGAGCCACATTTCATCTTCGAAAGCAATGCTAGTCTATTACAAAATATGTGTAGTAGAAGCAAAGTTACTAAGAGTCGTGAGCCTTGAACTATTCGCAACATATCAAATTCCGTCTTATCAACTGTGCAAGTTTAATGCCTCAACATCTTCTAGAGAAAAGTGGCTAGCAAACCTACCTTCATAGTTGTTGGAATTAAATGGAATTACATGTGCTCATTAAATGGTTTTATAACATTTTTGTCAACCAATTTTAGGTACTTTTAGGTACGTATCATGTCAAATTAATGACAATAATTTGGTGGCAATTGATAGATGCTGTAAGGATATTACAAGTTGGCTAAATTGAGATTTGTGTGCATTGTATCAGTCTTCAAAGTGTTTATGTAGAAAAAAAGAATCTTTGTGACCTGAAATAAAAGACTTTCATAAATTTGTAATTCTGTGTAATTCCCCTAGCTATACCTTAGAGTAGCCATAAAGGACCAAGGCTAGCCATTTGGGAGCCACAATTTGTGTATGCTCCCAGGACCCCGGTCTAAGCGTGGTTACCACTATTGCATGGACAAAATCTATCTTTTAATTGTGTTTGATTGCAAAGTTGGAAAATGGGTGGAAAGAAAATGAATTCTAGGAAATTGAATTGCGTAGAAATTATTTTATTGGGAATTGTAATTAATTGTGTTTGATTTGCATAATTTTTCACCTAAAAAATGTTGAAAGTTTGGTGTCTATTTGATTTTATTTTTTATTGAAATTGTTCATTAAAGTGATAATTTCTTTTACCATTAGGTCTGGAATTTGTTTCGCTTGCCAAAAAAAAATAAAAAAAATTATCATATCAAATATCATTCGTTTGACTTTGTTTTGCATGGAAATTGTCAATAAAAATGATAAATTTTTTTACCAATGAGTCTAGAATTTTTCCCAATTACCAAAAAAAAAAAGCTAGAAAATGAAAACCCACATAATAGGTGGGAAAACAATTTCAACAAAAAAGGAGAAAAAGTGCACGTGTGAGACAAGGTGAGAAAAACATTTCCATGGAAAATTTTTACAATCAAATAAGCCAAAACCTAAAAAATGGAAAAAGAATTTCAACTTTTAGGAAAAATGTTGCGTATCAATCACTATCTTAGAGATTTGCAATTGCATTAATCTCCTTTGATTCTTCTTTTGATTGTCTATTATACATTATATTTTCCTATTCAGTGCTACATTTTTATTAATCACAAGCCATACTATTATAGATTTTATGAAACACGATATCATCCTAAATTCACATATATAAAACTGAAAACTAATTCTTGAAACCTCGATGTTGATTTTCTTAATCTTTTAGCATTTTCTATTTTTGGTTGAATTTCTTATTTTGGATTGCATCAATTCTTTAATTCTCAATTGGCACATAATCCTTAGCCACATGTCATTCCACTCTTCCATTTAAAGTGACAAATTGAATAAAAATCAATTGGTTTTGTTTATGCACAAAATTACTTTGGTGATAGCAATGTTAAAATATTTTGTAGTCCCATAAATTGTGCCACGTTATTAGTGGATAGTCATTGTTTTATGAAAAAGTCAAACATATGAATTGAGGATACATTGAATACATACACATGTATATAATATATATCAATGTACAAGCACACATTCTTATATTTAAAGATATCTATGATTAAAAATCTAGTTTTGATAGAGATTGATGTGTCTTTTTCCTCATTTATAATTTTAATGAGCAAATATTGAGAGACGGATGTGTTAAGTCATGGTTTATTATTATTATTATTATTTTTTGATATCCAGGTTTCTCAACTTATATCAGGCTATGTCCTGGACCACCCATCATCGGCCCCTTAACAATGGGCGGAGGTAAATCACGGTATATGCCCAAGTTCACCAGGGTCCGTGCACCCTTTATACTCCTGACCCCAAGGAAGTCATGGTTTATTATTATTATTATTATTATTATTATTATTATTATTATTATTTTGAAAGAATGTATTCTGAAATAGTATATTGATGGAAAATGTATGGTTGAAAAATAAGGAAAATTTATTGATGTGGTGAAAAATGTTATTTTATTGAAGAATGTGTGGTTGAAAATAAGTAGAAGAATGAGAATAAAAATAAGAATTTTAATGTGTATCAAACAGGGCATTACAAATTTAAAGAGGGAAAAGCGACATCAACATGAACTATGACAGGGAATTGATCCAACTTCGCCGCCCAAATCCTCCCTTAGATTGCAAATTGATCCAATATATATATATATTCCTCGATTCTGCCACTGCTTGAAAGTGTCGTGAACACTTTTCGGCCTCATTAAACAATTGATAAAAGTGCGTTGGCCACACATATCACAACATTTAACGCATGATTATTATATTTTCCTAAACAAGTACTTTTGACCAATGATAAGGGTATTTAAGTTCGAAAAATTAATAATTTGGGGACTTTCTCTACTATTTTCAATCTTTCTTATAGTGCCTTTAGATTTTTGTTTGATTTTATCAAGACAATATCATCATATACATATTTGTCGGTTATTCATGTCATGTGGGCTCCACATTTTGGCCATATCAATAATGTTAAATGTGCACTCCTTCATCTACAATTTCGTTGGCATCGCCTTTGTTTTTTGAAAATTGTAAGTGGAAAAATTATTTTTGTTTTAAAATTGTTCAATAATGTTTTGTCATAAGACACAATATAAAGAAAGACGTAAAACATATTATACATGTATCATGATTGATGTGTCATTGTTTGACTTTTCTCCACCAATCGTAGCCGCCGAGTACACCACCGTGTGCTTATGATAAAATAAACAAATTTGAGGGTGGACAATATTTTTGTAGTGAGAATTTAATATATATACATACACACACATACACACATATACATACATATACATTTAGTCTTGTATTAATTTATGTAGACATATTTATGTTTAAAAAAAAATACTTGTGAATGCATTAATTCGTAATAAGCTCAGCCAAACATGTTCTTACGAACTTTGTCGAAGGGTGTATAAAAAGTCATATAAAGAACCCTTATCATGTTAGCATGTTTATGTTGTACTGAAAATTTAATTTTTTCTGAAAGCGTGTTTCAGGAAAGTAAGTTTCATTAGTAAAAATAGTAATTTTAAAAATTGTATTTGATAAAAATAAGTTACTTAAAAAAATAAATAGGCATAACCAAATATGCTCCAAGACGCAAATAACAGAAAAAGTTGGTAGCCAATTGATTTGATTACTTTGCAAATGCAAAAGATAAGAATTTAAATTCATCCTTGCACATCGCATATAACTTTTTAGTGGAAAAGTTTCAGACGAATGTATTAAGTCTTAAGCCTAAAAAAGTAAGACAAAACTTTAATAATAGATAACGAAATCTATACATTCACAAAACGAATTTGATCAAATAAAAGAGATGAAAAAAGATGTATGGAACCAAAGATTTTATTCTCTTTTTGTGGCTACCCAATCTACATCATTAGATTTTGAAGATTTAGTTGCATTAATGTGAAGGAATTTTCAAAAAATTCCTATCTAGCTAACCATAGGGCATCTTGGTAGAATGTTGCCATACATTTTGGCAACCTCGTTTATTCTCACCACATACACTTCAGGTAGTATCATGAATTTATCTAATAATTTTTTAGATCGGTTTAAACTAGATAAACCATATCTCTTTTAGGGCATATTCCCATGTAGAAAACGATAAAATGAACCTCTCTCTATGCATGGCCCCTCGCCATGATCCCTACTTACTTTCTCAGCCCATATTCTTAGCGTAATTCCTCTTTACTCACACTTTATATACATTCTATTTTCACTTGTCAACTTATCCTTATGAGGATGAAACATATGGTTTAAAATAAAAGTTACTTTTTCATGGACCTAATACAAACATGTATAGTTTAATAAGGAAACTTTTGAGTCACTAAATGTGGACCATAATTACTTTTTTCTATTGTAATCATATCGAGAGGAGCTTGATATGGGAATATATTGGAAGTTCTAGAAATAAGCTTTTTTTCCATAATGATCGTGAAAAAGCATTTGCATAATGATCGAGATGAAAATAAATTTACTTTTATATAGATGTAAATTTAAAAAAAAATCATTCATTTTTATAGTATTAAGAAAGTAAGGTTGTTATTCATTTTTATCGTTACCCTTCATTAATTATAATATTAACTCAATTAATAGATAGTAAATTGGTTGGTCCGAAAATAAATGAATTGTTAGTCGTGAATTATTATCTAGACGATAAATAAAATTAATAATGATTAACAATTGCAATCAAAGAGAATAATCAACATTAATAATTAATTTACGTACATTAATTTTAAAGAAATGGATGTCAACAAAAATGATTGTTTACAAATGGTCATAATTTGTATTTTAGTGATTTTATACTTTTCTTATTGAAAATTAATCAACATAAACATGATTATGTTGACATTCTATTAAGCCATGTTTACAACATCTAAGGATCTGTTCTCTTTACCATTTTAAAGCCGTTTTCTGTTTTCGATTTTTCAAAACAGTGAAAATACGTTCTTTTTTCCATTTTCGAAAACGCGTTTTTGAAAACAAGTTAAAAATTTATAAAGAAAACCCAAAGCGACAAATTTGTCATTTTGAGTGTTTTCAGTTATAATCAAGTCAAAATTTTCAAAATACGTTTTGTGCATTTTCAAAACAATTTTTCAAAATGCCAAAAAGAACACATTTTCAAAAATTTCAAAATGGACACTCAAAACACAAAATACAAAATGAATTCAAAACTCAAAACACAAAATTGAAACACAAAGAGAACATCCCCTAAANGTTTTCAAAACAATTTTTCAAAAAGCCAAAAAGAACACATTTTCAAAAATCTCAAAATGGACACTCAAAACACAAAATACAAAATGAATTCAAAACTCAAAACACAAAATTGAAACACAAAGAGAACATCCCCTAAAGTATTTTAACATCATCATTTCGTTTTCAATCTTATGTACGTATGATATACGCCAATATTGACAAGAAAACTTATGCTCAATTATGTAAAATAGGCTTTCGATGACAAGAAAACTTATGCTCAAGTTTAATTAATTGACGTACTTTCATATGCTACTAGCACACTTCATTTACATTTGTTAGAAAACCTATGATAATTCTGGTATCACTTGTTAGAAATTGAGCAAGTTGTTATGAATATTAAGACGGGGTAATGTACAAAATGAAAATAACAATCACAGTAATACAAAATTTGCGTGGAAACATAAAACGAGAAAAATCACGGACAAAGGCTGAGAATTCACTATAATCAAAGTAAAGATTACAATATTTTTAATTTTTGGACCAAACTAATAAGTTGGATAATTAGTTAATCTCAATATGTGTTGTACTTCACATAATTATAATAAAAAAATATTTGACACACTAGAGAACATAATACAATGAATAGTATTATACTTTAAGAATTCTCCAAATCGAACAACCAACTCCGAGTATTTTACCCCTTGGGATTCTAAAGGGAAGGGAAGGGAAGTGGCTTAGTTTGTGTCGTCCCTTTCTATCCTTTGCTTGGTTAATTTCTTCCCGCTTTACTGACCCCTTCGTATTAGTCTTCCTTCCAAAATAGAATTCTGGTCACACAGTAATTCTAACATATAGTTTAATTTCAATAAAAGTGTTATTACATATTTTTTGTTAATCGAACTAACTAGAACAAAACTAGTTAACTAGTATTATTGACCTTTAAGTTCCAGCTGTCAACATAACTTGACTGTCTCTCGTTCACATTTATGTTACGTGCACACTTTAAACTACACAAGATTGTAACTCTAATTAGTACGATAGTTGCGTGCACTCCAACGCTCCAGTCAGATGATATGAACGTTTCGCTATAGGAGAGATACAACAGATGAAAACACAGGTGTCGAGTTGAAAAGAGAAATACCAAGATTGTAATTACAAACTCAAGATTTATTACCTTTGGATATCATTATGTGTAAACATTTATAATCAAGAGAGATGAGTCGATATCCATTGATTTATTAACACATGACCTCATCATGTCGGGCTTATTTGCCAAGTACAATTTTGTCAACCCATAGTTATTATAGGCGTGTGGTTTCCTTAGTCTGAACATAGGGTAAAAAGTTATATGACTAAGTGATGCTACTGTATAGCTGTCACATAAATCAATCGAATGAACTATACAACTTTGCTAAAGCGATACCTATAGAGAGGCTCGTCACAGAAGATGCCCCTTTCTTAAAATGTATATCGCAACTGAGAGGTGATATCTCGTCTTGGATAACTACAATCCGGATAAGGTATCTAATGGCATGGTCTAATCGTTTCAAAATGCACGTGTAGAAAAGGCGATGTGAAGTGTAGTCTCGACCTTGCTTAGCTTCTTGTTTAACTGGCTGTCAAGTGACCTACCTTAGTGGGTAGAGACATAACAAGTATAAAATTATAAATTATACAGAAAATACCACTAAAATTAAACATGTTCAACACGGTACAAGTAAGAACAATTTTTTCCCATCTTTTTTCTATTTAGATTTTGGAAAAAATTATAACAGCCTTTAAATTCATTACGACTTCGACTTTTTAATGCCTCAAATGATAAAAGACCAACACAACGCGCTACAACTATTAAAGTTAGAAACGATTCGTCCAAAAAACAAAAGTAGGAAGAACTTGTAATGTCACGAAGAGATTGAAGACCACCTGTACTATTTTACCTAACTTAAATTTTCTCTTTTTGAATTAAATAAGAACCTAACTCCAACAACCCTAAAAATGTTCATTTCAAATCCAATCATAATAAATAAATAAATAAATAAATAAAAATCCCCATCAATACTTATCCCTAACTTTTGGTCAACTAGCCAAAGTTTGCATCACTTGTTATTATTCTAAAGGTTTTTTTTTTTTTGTTGACGTAGGAACCCACAGCCGCTACTCGTGAGTGCACACTGGGTAAATCTCGCTCCATGTGCAGTAGCCAGCAAACCACACATGAGAGATAAACCGCACTGGGCAAGCCCTATGCGATGAGCTCGACCGAGGAAGTGTTGGCAGGGAATTCGAACTCGTGACCTTCGATCTCCGCGCTCACCTGCTCCACCAACTCGGCCACCCCCGAAGGGGTATTATTCTAAAGTTTTATACACCTGATTTTTATGGATCAAGCAAGCTCATTGTAGAACCAAGATTTGACCAATATATAGATGAGGTGATGCAAGAAAGCATTGGGGATTTTTAAATTCAATTTCCTTCTATAGGATTAAAGTTGTAGTGTCAATGGTAGGTAGTATTGGTGGAGTTTGATATTTTAGTTTTGGGAGGTCTGGTTTATGGTGCTCTGATAATCGATGGTCAATAGAGTAGCGATAGCTGAAGAGAGAGTGAAATTTGAAATAAAGAATAAAATTATTGGAATTGAAAATGAAAATGAATAAAACATTTATACGTGAAAGATTATGTGTCAAGAATATTGTCTTAACTACTTTATCCATTCGAAATTTAGCTCATGTATCTCACACTATAAAAATTCAATGCTAATGTTAATGAAATCATGAAAAACGAAAAGCAACGGAATAGGAAAATGGAACTTAAGAGCGGGGATTGAAAAGTTTGATTTAAAGGTTGCGACGAATTTTTCAGAGGTTCTAAAGGAATTTTTTTAAATAACAATAATAATAAAAAAGGAAATATAAGAATGTGGCGAGGAGGATTAGAACCTTGCCTCCTATATGAAAGTAGAAGCTTTACCATTAGTCTACAAATAATGTATATAGCACAAGCTAACGTCTTTTCATTTATTTTTTATTTTCAAATATAAATAGTGATAAAAAAAACTCGGAGAAGCTTGAAGGCCTCGCCCCGGCTCCCCCCGATATTGGATACGTCAACATGCCATTTCTTTTTTAATCTAATCTATTTCATAACAATATTGTCGAGATGTAATAGAGATGTGTATATACTAAGACACTTGGCCCTGATCGCATAAGAAAAATTGATTTTCATATTATTATACTAATTAAAGAATTTCGTTAACTCATATTTTACTCGAACTATAACCAGAGTTTAAACATGACTTGTGTCCAACTTGGTGGCAAATTTGGATAAAAACGAGTTGCTTAAACCAATTGTCAACCTATAACTAAAATATTTCAAATGGGAAATCTATGAAACATTCATTGTTTGTCAGCAAAACCTTTTTGAACATATCACTAATACCAAACTTGGACTTGAAAAGGGAACATTATCATGTTTGTTCTGTACTCCAATTTCCTATTTATGGCTAGAATATAATTTGGTTTGGTTTGCTGTCACATAGTGGAAAGGGTCATTTTCAGTCCAACTAACAAAATTAAACCAAGAAAATCCCTGTTTAGGTGAATATGCAATGTACGGTTGTACTCAATTTCTAAAGAACGAGAAATGTGTACCAATGATTTCCTGTCAAGTTGTCTGAATTTAGATTTTTCTTCTTTAAAGTATCGATCAGCTTCTAAAATTGGATCTACTCTTCATATGGAAGTAAATTTGATGTGTGCATTATAATTTTATGAAAAATAAGTTATTAGGAGAATCATGTAGAAACATGATTTTGGGCATGACCATTTTTTCCTCGTTTCCTTAAAGCCCCATATTTTGTTGATATTAGTATCTGATAATTTAAAAGTTGGAATTTGAATTAAAAAATACTGTCCAAAATTTAAAACGTAGAAGTGCATTGACAATCCATTCTTCACGTGACTGTGAGATTGTCAACGACCAATTATACCCTTGTGCGTTGTGATCACGTCGTTGAAGATATTTTCCAAACTTCAACATAATTCAAAGGCCAAACAATATTTTGACCAAGTAATGATTTATGAATTAGAAGAAAGTTTTCCTTGCTCCTTAGTGTCACAAGTTGTTTTCCAATGAAGTTTATTTAATTAATTGAGGACCCACTTTTTATACACTAAAATTCGATTTTGTGTCAAAAGGCAGGTTACTCCTTAGTACAAGTTGTTTTCCAATGAAGCTTATTTAATTAATTGAGGACCCACTTTTTGTTCTTTAAAATTCGATTTTGTGTCGAAAAGCAGGATAGCTTATCTAACTAATTTTTTTATAAAATGAAAAATTACCATTTTACCATTGTTGAAATATCTAATATTGTGGTCAAATGAAATGTTTGAAATAGTGGATGACACAAATAAAAAAGTTTAGGTAAAATCTACAAAATATGAAATGTTTGAAACCGTAGTTGCAATTATTCCATTTTTTATTTTATTAAGGACCATGGAAGGCCTGTAGGACAGTTTATGGGCCAGGCCGACCATATGGCAATATGGGAAAGATTGTATCATTAAACAAATGCCAATTACAAGTCCAGCCCACTAAGAAAACAATTTGGGCCACACCCCAATCCAATACCTGGATAGTTCTTCGTTTAACGTCGTTAAAGTAGAATTGCTAAAAATAGTACAATTTAGCCGTTGCTTGTCTCCCGTTCTTTCAAAACTCTTTTTTCTACATATTCATTTTCAAACATACATTCATATATTAAAATATTTTACACATAAAATCAAAACTTTTTTCTACTTTTAATCATACATTCTCCGTAAATTCAGTATTCAAAACAATGTTTTTCCAAAAAAAAAAATGGGCACCAAACAGTGGCATAGTATCCGTTTTGTATGCAATGTTACTGCTAAAAAGGAGTAAAAAAATTGTAAATCTTTATGGAAGTCGCGAAATCTCATTTACCAAAATATTTGTTTTTCTTGTCATATATTACTAATATAAACCAATCGGGAACTTGACCTTTTCAGTCTTAATTCTTTTTAGCTCTAAATCATCCAATGCTACAAATAATTGGCTCTATTTGCATAAATAGACTATGACTGAGAATAAAGTTAGCTTTCTGCATTTCAACTTATTGAGTTGAGGAATAGAATTTGTCCCAAACTCAAATATCAAGTCCCATGATTCTTGATCGTGTTGGCTACGCAACTAAAAATTCTTTGTTAATAGAGTCTAATACAATACAGTACACCATAATAAGCAAGTCATGCACGTACATTTATGCCTCTGATGAGCACGGAAGTGCACCACAACGTACAAACAACCCCTTTTTTTGTGTGCTACAAGAATATGATGCAGCATTCTACCCAAAGTAAGCTTTAGCTTTGGTGGTGGAGAACTGGGACCATCAAGCAAAGTTTTGTTCTTCTACTTCTCGTTTGGTTAAATGAACTATACAATTCTAAACAGTAATAATCCCACTAGTGAGACATGAAATCATAAGCGATAGTTATGTAGGAATATTGATAAGTGTATTTTATATACTTATGTAGACCATTAAACTAGAGTACTTGTTGGAGTTATACCTAAATTTTGTGCTAATTATTTTTAGGTTGAACTCAATGCAAATTTGTGGATTTGAAATAAAGGAATGAAAAACGTGCGAAAACGAAGGGAAATCAAAGTTTGGGGACCAAAGTGTAAACATTCAATAGATGACTCGGACCACAAAACAATAATTGAAGATCATGCAGAATCAATTGGATGCAATTGGAGGTCAAATGAGTGAAATATAATGGAAGTATTTTCACAAATCAATTTACAGCCGAAAAAGTTATACTACGGATTTTTAGTCTCAACTTGAGATCCCTTTTTCGGATAGAAAATGTTTGAACTGGAAATAGTGTATTTCTAGAAGAATTGTAGCCCTTTTAATTACCATTATAAATAATTTTGAATCAGCTTAATTGGATACTTGTGGAGAAAGTTATGACCAAAATACCGAAAACTACTCAGGAACGAACCTGCTCGCGTCTGCGCGGGGCACTATTTTCCCCAACCAGAGAGCCATTTAGTTCTACGGTGCATAACTACTGGTGCATGCGCACATGACTTTTCGTATACGAATCTTTAGTTTCCTTTCGCGATTCAAACTCTTTTGGAAACCAAATTGAACGCGATTTTGACATATTTTTCAACTCTTATAAATGGAGAACGAGGGCTACACATAAAGATCAAAATCTTTTACCTCTTCATACAAAATATTATCATCATATTCATCAAGAATAAGGGGCTAATTGCTATATTTTGAGAGAGGAGATCAAACCATAGCAATGAATTAAATGTCAATTACATCAAGATTTCGAAGAATTCAACCGTGGAATTGAAAATCAACATCTTTTGATTTATTTCA
>CAIGRP010058150.1:0-13947 GCA_903798385.1 Fraxinus cuspidata | reverse complement strand
TACCTGATTTTTGTATAAATAAATTTCAAACCTGATTTTTTAATTGAAAATTTTAAATACATGTGTGGGTGTAATTTCCTCAATAAATATCCTATTAACCTATTACCAGCCCAATTTCACTTATCCAGTCCAACCCAATTTTTATTTGCTTCAATTATTTAGCCCAACTGAAAACCCATGAGTCCTTGTTTTCTTCCCTGTCCGTCTGTCGATTACAACTGAAAACCTATTAAGTCCTTGTTTTCTTCTCTTGTTCTTCAAATTTTCTGGGTTCTTCCCCGTCAATCCTCGTCTTCAACATTTTTCCAATTTCGTATCAACTTAAGGTACAATTTCTATTAAAATATAGTCTATTTCCCCCCAGTTTTTCCTTCTATGCTTAAATTGGAATTGTTAGTTTCAAATAAGCCATCTGATATATTGACTTCAGTTGAAAATTTTTTGACTTGGGCTCTCTTTTTACGCGTCAATTCGTATATATATGAGATGTATCTGTGTTTCTTTTTGGGTAAATTTGCAAGTTGGCCGTGCATTTCTCAAAATGACTAATTGAGAATGTTGTAGTTCAAGTCTTTGTCAAAATGCCTTATTGAGAATGTTGCCTGTCCTTTCCCTCATCAAAATTTATTTTTTACATCTAATGACAGTATGTTTGTGTGATGGAGTGTAGGTGGTCACATGTTCGTCTTTTTTGTGCCAAAGGTGTGTGTGAATCCTACAAGGTTTGATGATTCACCCGAAATAGAAGCAAAGAAAATATTATGCTGAGTTGGAACAGAAATAGATTCACCTGAAATAGGAGCAAAGTCCATAATTTAAATATGAGAATTAAAATAAAATTTAGAAGCAGGAACTGTAAGCGGTCAGCAAAAGGAATAAAATTCATCTTCAAACTTATAACAATTTTTTCCAATTCAAATTCTTGTAGACCTAACTCCTAATTCCATTCAAATAATTAATTAGTTTGGAACTATTTGGAAAAATCAAAGAACTAATTTTATGCATATGATATTAGTTGTGAGTTGTTTTGCATGGGAATTCTTTACAATTATAAATAATTGTTACTATTTTAGTTGAATTTGATTTTCTAGAATGAGTCTGGTACATCATACTGTCTATAGCATAATTTAAATAACCAAGTTTGTCTCCTCTTTTTTACAATGGAATTTATTGAAATTATCATTAACATGGACATATATCTAATTTTTCTTATATAGACATATATGCAATTTTAGTCTACTAAAAACTTAAAACCGCTGAATAATAAACTCCCAAACATGAGTTAGACCGTTTTAAAACATTGCTATTAAAAGTCTCCCAAAGCCAAAACCTTCATAGACGTCCAAAATGGGTACTTTATAAGATCCCATAACGAGTACCTAAAAATCATAAGCAGACCCTTAGAGTAATGCTATACATTAGAGATGAGTAGCATAAGAGTAGTGTTATTCATCTTCTCCACTAGAGATGAATAAACTTATCCATTGGTGCATTGCACATAAACAGAAAAACTTAGTACATCCAACCTCATCACAGACTCTTAATCACGGATTCTCTAGCAATTAGTCCTTTGCTAAATCATCAAGCATTGTATGGTGTTTCTACCGTCCTAAATCAGTAACCTGTGAAACCTAATTGCTATCATAATTGCAGTGAATCTCCCCTCCATTCGAGCTAAAAATGAGATTTGCTCTTTTCATCCCAACCAGCAACACTCTTTTTTAGTACATTATTAGCCCCTGTTTGGCTGTCATTATTTTCAAAAAACTATGTTTTGAATAGCGATTTTTAGAAGAATGCGTGGTTAAAAAGTATGGAAAAATTTTGAGTTTACGTGCAGAATATTTTATCGTGTGAATGTATGGTTGAAAATGAGTATGTAGAAAAATGAGTTTTGAAATAATGGTTGTCGAACAGGGGCTTAATAAGGCACAAGGAATACCAAGATATATCTCTTCTTATATTTGGTTTTATGATTTTTATTTTTTGAATTTTTTTTTGGGTTTACTTTGTTTGTTCCTTGTATATAAGCTCTTCATCCTTTATCCAATAAAGTGCTATGGTAATCACTTTATTTGCAACCATAATAAGCAATCCCAACTGTTTATTGATTTTCTTTGACCATAATTTTTTAATGAGCCATCAAATTAGTGATTCAACTATCATAAACTCTGGTTTTAAATTTTTGAATGTTAAACCACATTGTTAGGACACATTAATTTTTTAGCCTTCAACACACCCAGGCCGGATTCACATTTTATGAAATGTCTAGAGGTGCACAATTTTTATAAATACTACCTTGAACCACCTCATCCCAAAAGCTCAAGCAATAATAAAGGCAATGCTCTTATTTGTTTAGTCTCTACAATGGATATAATAATTGTAGATATTTTTAGAGGTCATTGTGGACAGATATGAGTTGCATTAGCTTAGCTGAAATGTTGCATAATCATTTGTGACCAATGCCTTTCTGAACCTGCAGACTTTTACTTCTATGGAAGAATAACATGTATAATTATGTGTGAAGGTAATCCATCATGGTAGGCTTTAAGAATCGGTACATGGTGATGGAGGTTTTTCTTGATCCAAGTAAAGATCTTGGCATGGCTGAACCTGTTATAATTACCCAATTCAATATATCAAAAGCTATCAAAGACAGCATTCTCATAAACTTTGGGGAATGTGGACTAGCCTCATCTCTCAATTCATTTCAAGGTGAGTTTGGGAAGATTTTACATTTTCATCTATTACTTGAGCTTATAATTACCATCAATTTCTTGTATATCAGCTTCATGTTTGCATTTATGTTATCTGCAGTGAAGTATGTGAATCCAATTACAAAAGTTTGCATCATTAGAGTTTCAAGGGATGAGTGCCAAAGAGTTTGGGCTGCGATCACCATGGTTAGAAGTGTAGGAAATTGTCCTGTGATTTTCAACCTACTAGATTTGAGTGGTGAGCCACACTTCGACAATTTTGTTTATGTTTATTTACTTTATTGAAGATTGTGGTCGTGCACTTTGACTTCATTGATCTGCTTTTTCAGTGAAAGAAACTACTTTTGCCCTGTTAAATTGGTAGTTTAATATCATATTATCTACAAACGATCAGATGAGCATCTACTTGACCTAAGTCATACATTATGCAGCTGAAAGATCTAAACTTTGACCATTAATGGCTTAGCTTAAAAATAAGTGCAAGTTACTTTCGAATAATTTTTTACATGAAAACACGTTTGTATTAGTTACTTTTTCTTATTTTGAAAGTAGTTCTTGCCTTACATTGAAAGTAACTTACTTATTTTCAAATTTGATTAACAAAACAATTACTTAATTGAAAACTAACTTTTACGCAAACTTTTCAAGCTTAGCCAGTCATGCTCAAATACATGTGTCCCATTTTGGTTTGTTGACTGTATTAAAGATGAACAATAAAAGTACACTTCGGCCATGAAAGATTACTTTAAAGTCTCAAGCATTATGTAAGTTTTTATATTAATTCCAGTTGTTTCAATAGGCTTCAATGTTTGATGAATTGCTTTTTCAGCCAGTGTTCCATTCCGGTTGTCATGCATAAGTTGCATTTTATGTGATTTTGATTACCTAATTTTGACATCATTACTCACTTGGAATAAAATTCAAGTTTTTAAGCAATTATTTTTCTACCAAAAAAATTGAAGTTTTCTCTGTAGATATCTCAGAACTGTTTCCTGAAAGTAGAAGTCAGGAATTTTCCTTTATTAGACTACATTTGGCATACTCCTAACAATTGAAGTCAGCATTTTAACCTATTTTCTACTCTGCTAGGAAGTATCAAGTCCTGCAAAAATGCAGCTTTGAAGTGTGATGAATTGAAATTTGAACAGTATAAATTGTTGGCTGGAGACCGCCTCACACCCGACTGCCAGGTACACATGCAAAACTGTCTAGAGAAGATCAAACTCTTGGAGCATTGAAGATGGTGAATAATTCAATTTATGTTGATGATTGAGAAACCCGGGCATAAGAAGGTTAGTACTCTATACTTGCCATGATTGTGTTCCAAGTCGTTTTACTGATTTGTTGGCCACACTACTACTTATCCTATGGTCGCATATATTATTTTGATTTATTTCACTCTCTCTTCCAACATTTTGGATTGCATTACTTGTACTCATTTTTCACTTATAGTATGGATGATTGAATACTACTTGACACCATTAAAGAACAAAAGTAGCTAAAATTTTGTTCATGAATTCTTGAGTTCAGTAGAGTACTTCGTACCAAACATGCAGTTAGTACACTTATTTTTCCCTTTTTCCGTTTCACTTACCGTTGAAATTTTTGTCTTGTCAATAGTAATACAATGTTTTGTTTGGGTGCAGGGATTGAGTGAGTTGATGAAGATTGATCAAGTGCGGTCGAACAGTTATGTGGTTCAGCCACCCATACCATATCTATTATAAGCAATGATGAGTTAATTTGAATTCAGGAAATCAAATGACTTGCTTCTGCTGGTACACAGTGCCAATAAGTTTTGTACACGCTATTTAACGAAAGGAAAAACAAGTTAAAATGTCTGTTTTACTGTCGAATTTTGTTGAATCACAACTATTATTTTCACTGCAGACCTGCTTTTACATGTATGAATGTGACAAATAACATCTGCCTTGGTTATTAACTGTCTGTATGATATGTATTTTACCTTTAGGGGTACGATTAGTTTGCTAGATTGAACATTATTAACGCCTACACGATGTGTGTAAAGACTTGGTACTTTTTATAATCCTAACATGGTTTATAGTTAACACCATTTTGGAAGCTACATTTCACCATCATTAGAGCACATTTGAACCTGTTTAAAAGTATCTAGGTGTTTATTTGAGCAGTGAATAAATGGGTTTTGCCGATAACTTTTCTGGGGTCAAAGATGTTATCAATGTGAACATCAGAATCTGCAATGAAACTTAAAACCATGTTGGCACCTTTTGACTCATTGACACACAGACTGCAAGTGGTGGATCATGTAGCAAACCCACACGTGGAACTTTTTTTCCACCTTATGGTCGGGTTTTAAAGGAACCTTTGGTTGAAATGCTTGCCGTACAAACTGAACCAAAGAGATTAAAGGGTTGTTGCATGACTTCATTATTTTACTGGGTTAAGTGATCCTTCTTGTCAACTCTAGATACAATCACAAGTATGCGTGCTTTAGGACTAATTGTGGGCATTAAAAAGCACTCATGTTTAGACGCTTGAGCCGGTTGGGCCACCTGACACAATACTTACGTTCTTAATGTTACAATTAAGCTCTTGTTTGACAGAATTTATTTGGAAAAAATGAGTTTTTAAATAATAAATTTGGAGAATATGTGGTTAAAAAGTAGTGAATAATTTTGGATTTACGTAAAAAAATAATGTGTAGTTGAAATGAGTATAAAAAATAGAGTTTAAAAAGTATGATTGTAAAACATGCGACGGAGTTGGACTCTCCACGAGTCTCAATCTTGTGTCAATTTGTGTTGGGCTTGTTTCGGTCAGCTCTGACCTCATCTTAACTTCAAAATAAGCAGACCCGTGTCTCTCTTGGACTCTCTCATTTTCTCGTGTGTAAAAATATATATAATATATATAGAGAGAAATGGGTAGATACGTTACAGATTCGGCAGACAGAGCATATCAAATTTCATTTCTTCACTAGGGTTCATATCTGATTGTGATTTGATCAATTATCAGATGGAGAAACAAATTGTTGATTATGTATTTGTACCATTGGGCCTTGTACTAATGGTTACTTATCACATTTGGCTTCTCCATCAAATCTTGAAGCACCCAAACCGAACTGTAATCGGCATCAATGCAATCAATCGCCGCCTATGGGTTCGTGCCATGATGGAGGTTTGTCTTTACTTATTCATTCACTCAAATCAATTTTTTATACGAAAGATTGGATAGCAACTGATCAAATTTCTTTGTTATACAATTGTAAATCTAAACAGTAATAGCGGTGGATTAGACTGTATTTTATAGCATTAAAAAGGGAATAAAATCTTAATACGCTGATTTAACATGCACTAATGATATTCGGCAAGAGAGAGAGGAAGAGGAAGAGGAAGAGGAAAAGAAAGTTAAAACTTTGTATAGTTATATTCACTTCAATCTATCAAATTAATGACAGGACACATCTAAGACCGGAGTGTTGGCTGTACAAACGCTAAGAAACAACATAATGGCATCGACCCTTTTAGCATCGACGGCTATTATGCTGAGTTCCCTCATTGCCGTGTTGATGACTGGTGTCGGTAGAGGCGACAACCGTTCAATAGGGCTCGTTTTTGGAGACAAAAGTGAGTTGGGTTTTTCCATAAAAGTTTTCTCTATATTGGTTTGCTTCTTGGTGGCATTCTTGTTTAATGTACAATCAGTAAGGTATTACAGCCATGCAAGTATACTCATCAACGTACCTTTCAAGAAAATGGCCACAAATTTTCTTGATAACACTGAGTATGTAGGGAGGACGGTTAATCGGGGGAGTTATTTCTGGTCATTAGGGCTGAGGGCATTTTATCTTTCTTTTCCTTTATTTTTGTGGTTATTTGGACCAATTCCTATGTTATTGTGTTGTATTGTCCTAGTTTTTTTGCTGTATTTCTTGGATGTTACTTTTGGTCATGGGTGGGAATCTCTGTCTCCTCCTGAAGAAAAGAAGAAGGACGTGGAGGCCAATTGAGAAGATGACAGACTTGATACTACAATAAAGAGAAAAGTGACATGGAGTCGGGTCGGGCTCTTCTGTTTATTTGTCACTACGAGAGGGCAATGTGGATTCAATCCAAGTTGAATCCAATTGCTCATTTACCTTGTATTTAACTTCTTTGTTAGTCCAGATTTCTGGTTAAAATGCCCTTAACTAGTTCTATGGTAATTGATCTTCGTGATCGATAAAAAGATGAATGCATATTTGCATGTAAGGAATTGTGTGGAAGAAACAATGTAAAATAAATAAATTTGCTTCAATTAACAGCTATTTTTTTTTTTTTTATATAGATAAAATAGTTTAATTCGTGCATATATTAATTAGGTTTCTTGTTCGAAAGACTTAAGGAAAAACATCATATTTTTTTCTAACAATTCAATGGATATGAACATACCTACCTAAAATAAGCATATTCAATTATTTTAACTAAAGATCACATTTTAATGAAACTATATGTGAGGTAGAAAAGTTTTGGATGTATTCATTTTTACAATAGAGTTTTCAATATAAGTTGATAAACTTACTTCAAATGATAAAATTTATTTGCTCTAAGTATTGATAGTCGCACCTTGAGGCACGGCGGATTGTGTCGCGATTGGTATCGCTCACGTTATTTTTTTTCTCGTCCATGTTTGATTTTCATTTTTTAAAAGCTCATTTTTTTCGCTAACTCTTTTTTAACCACGCACCTTATGAAATTCACAATTTTTATTTAATTTTGTACGACACATTTTATAACTTTTATCAAATGGTGGTAATATCGCTACTACAATTTTTATTTGATACACTACGTTTTAATTGTAGTTAAACTTCTCAATCTTTGCTCATTTAGCAATTATTTTCTTAACTTTTTTTCGTCGAATTCTTATCTCCAACATTTCATTAATTTAATACGTCTCGTCCTTGATGATGATACATTTTAAAATATTTTGTTTTCGTACTTTAAAATGAGGAAAAAATATTTTCCGTACTTTTTATTTTTTTGAAAATGATGGGAAGTAAGTTGTTTTATGCTATTTCAACGAGCTTTTGGACAAAAAACTGTTATCAGATACAAAATGTTTTAGTTAATAAAAAGTTTGAGGATAAGAATGACATGAAAAATCATTAGAGATATAAGTGTTATAGTGAATAAAAATTAAAAACTTTAAATGCAATTAAAATATGGTGCAAAAACTAAAAATTATGGTATGAATATAATTAATTTTTATCAAAATTTACTAAAAATCTATTTTTGTCCAAATAGGCTTGAATTTGTTAACATAAATATTTTGTCTTCTCCAAGTATAAAACACACACACACACATATATATGTTTTAAACGGATCTATATATATGTTTTAATCAAAATCGTTTGCACTTGTTACCATTCATTTATAACTTATTCGTTTGCTTCATGATTTTTTCGCTATTGCTACGGACTTTAGTATTGAGCTACGATTTTAAACCAATCTCTATTAAATGATATGGGATTTCCCATGAAGGTATGAGGTTGCATCACCAGTCAATTGGGGAATTCGTATTGTTCCTGAGAAGAAGGCCTTTGAGAGGTTTGGGAAGTATAGGAAGACGTTGACTCCTGGATTCCACATGTTGATTCCTGTTGTGGATAGAATTGCTTGTGTGCATTCCCTAAAAGAAGAGGCCATTCCCATTCCAGATCAGTCTGCTATTACGAAGGATAATGTCAGCATTTGGATTAACGGAGTCTCTATGTTAAGGCATGTATTTCATATTTTTGCTATCATATTTATAATTGAACCTGATTTTCAGCATGAAATTTTGACAAGTGACTGACCTTGCTGCAGATTGTGGACCCCATGTTGGCCTCTTATGGAGTTGAGAATCCATTGTATGCGGTTATTAGCTTGCCCAGACTACTGTGCGAAGTGAGCTTGGTAAGATCACTCTAGACAAGACTTTTGAAGAAAGTGACACTCTCAATGAGAAGATAGTGGCGAGATTTCCTGGGAAGCACCGACACATTGCCGACTTCTATGTATCGGACACCGGTACGTCTCCGACACGTTGCCGACGTGTGTCGGAGACGAAGAAATGCATACGAATGGAAGAAACAGTAAGTAAAACATATGGCTAGAAGAAAGAAGAGGCGTGTGACGGCTGCTGCGTTGAGAAGAGATGCTGTGGTGGCTGGAATTGGAAGAAAGGCTGAGGAAAAAGAGACAGGTTGCGAGGAAGAAAAGAAACGGCTGTCTGATGAGGAAGAAAAAAAATGTCTTTTAAGGAAGTAAATCCTAAATATAATTTTCAATTCAAATTGGGCCCAAAATTTTGAATGCTCCAAAACATTAAATACTTTATAAATGATAAAGATTTTTTCTATAGCTTTACCCTTTAACAAAGTAAAATGTAAATTTTTTATGTAAATCAAATTTTTTACCATTTAATTTATCATTTTATCCCAATAAAAAATCAAAATCGAATTCTAATTGTTATTAATTATTTGTATATATGATGTAATAAGTATAAAATTTTTATTTTTTTAGACTATTAAATTTAAAAAAATAATAATATTGTAATCAACATGTCGACGGTGAATCGTGTCAAAACTTTTTCCAAAAATTGCGTGTCGGACACTTGTATCCGTGTCGGTGTTTCTTAGGAGATTTCTATAGTTTATTTTTTTTTGTGTTTAGTGATTGGTTGTTTCATTGTGAATTATAGAGGATAAGTTAAAAATTGCAATTATTATTTTGGAAACTCTATTTTTCTTAATTGAATCGGTTTGACTTTTAAATTTTAGTTTGTATGATGTGCTCTTTGAATTTTGTCCTACAACCTATGTTGAGGCTTTCATGTAATGGCTGCAAGTTCTCTTTGCTGCCATCAGAAGTATTTTTTTATTGTGCAAAAAAAAAAATTGATATATATGTAATATTGATTGAATGGAGTTGCTAAAAAATGATTTTATATAGATTTTAGCCTCCGTTTGGTAAATTGGTTTACGTGGTGACCGATTTCTGCTTTTTATACAGAATCGATTGTGATTCGTGAATCAGAAACGAGTGCATGAATATTGTGCGTGTGATTCCAATTTGTATATTGTAAAGAACTGTTTCTCAAGTGGTCGTCCTCTGCTACTGTTGATTAGAATCAGATGTCTGCTTCAGTTCCTTCAGTAGTTTTACTTAGTATTAATGGAATGTTTGCGTAATTGAGCTTTATTCCATTACACTCACTTATTTATTTGTTTTTGATGTCTTTGGAATTGCATTCCTTGCAGGCAGCCATCAATGAAGCTGCATGAGACTGGGGCTCGAGATGTCTTCGTTATGCGATAAGTGAGGGAACTTTCTCTTATTTATATGTTTTTGATGTCTTTGGAATTGCATTCCTTGCAGGCAGCCATCAATGAAGCTGCATAAGACTGGGGCTCGAGATGTCTTCGTTATGCGATAAGTGAGTGACTTTTATTGAACATTTTTCCATTTTCCGGGGATATATCTCCACCATTTCATCAGTTGTCAAAAATGAAGATCCATCTTGGACAACTGGCGATGAAAGTTCCACATCTGCTGGTGCTGATCGTCTTGGAGAACCTGTTTTATCGCTCCAAAGCCCTAGAAAGGATAACTAAGTGATTCAAAAGGTCTTTTAGTGTCTTGATTTTTGGGCTAATCTAATTCCTAGAAAGAACTGTCAATTGCATTGGTTCTTTTGCTTGAGATTCCATATACATTTTGGAAAATCTAAAACATAGCTGCACCATTTTACAAGAACAATTGCTGTTGATGTCAACTAAGGAGTTGGGCATGCTAATTCCTGTCCTATTAATGTTCATTTCATATTGATAATGACAATGCTAAGATAGAAATTACAAGAATGAATAAACATAATTTAGATAGAGAAAAAGAATCTGAATCATATGTTAAGCATTCCAATAATATAAATAATATCAGTCATTCGTAAACTGTCTTGCTCATGTATAAAATATACAAATATAATCGAAAAATCAAAAGAAAAAAAAATGCAATTACCCCAATTCACCAAATCCTGGAATCAGAAAAATATCCTGAAAAAGAGAAAACCCATTGAATCAAAGAAGCCCGAACAACACGAAAACTCCCAGTAATATGAGCCAAATAATGTGGACCAGCAACAAGGCCTGGCCGGGACCGCCATTGCCGACCTCACAAAACCCCAATTTCTTCACTGGCGTCCCCGCGCAATGCGCATCTGCACAGCCGCACCAGTAGGTCACCCCGTTGGCGCCACAGACAGGGTCGGGTCGGAAGCACTTCACGGGGCACAAATCGGGTTTAAAATTTGCCGAGCAGATATTTCCATCTTCTACATCGGAGGGTAATTTGAGGAAATTGGGGCTTGATCGGACCGTGGGGAGGAAATGGGCAGTTAAAATAACGATGAGGATGAAATTTGGGAACGACGGTGAGGGTTTTCTGATGAAAATTTTCATTTTCGGCGAGCTTTAACGGAATTAAAGCTTGCCGTTAATACTCGTCCTTGGGATTCTTAAGATTACCTATCAAAAAATTTCTCTGAATTGAAATCTACTAAAATTTCTAGGTTTGGAATATGAAAGCCCCTATTTGGCTTCTTTATCTTGGTGGTTTGTGGTTATCGAAGAATAAGAGGAGAATTTTCAATGAAGTAAAGGATATTTTCTTGTTTAAAGGGACGACTGACCCTTTAACAACTAGCAAATGTTCACTAATGACATTTTTTAAAATGATAGATAAATTTTTATTTGTGACTTCGTATTTGTCATTTTTTACTTTTTAGTTTCTTCAAAATTACGAGAGGAAAATGAGTTCTTTTAAGTTTTCTTTTTTGGACAATTGTTTGAATTAATGAAATGTTTAAAGATAATAATGAGATCAAAAAATTGATGAGATCTTTCGTGCAATTAAATGTTTTAATAAAATATAGTCCAAGTATATAACTTTTCGTTGTATACCTAACAAGAAAATTGAGAGAAATTTTGAGGTATGCTCCCTAAATTTTTATGCAATTGAGAAATTTTAACACAACAATTGCATGCAATTTAACGTTCACTTGAAATATTTTTATCACTAGATGATTCAAATTTACATATTTAGATAAGTTAAAATTTTAGAATTTTGCTTTTGAAAGTTGTGACAAAACTCGCTACTTGAAAAAATAAGGTGTCTAACCC
Organism: Fraxinus cuspidata; assembly: GCA_903798385.1. Lineage (NCBI taxonomy): Eukaryota > Viridiplantae > Streptophyta > Magnoliopsida > Lamiales > Oleaceae > Fraxinus > Fraxinus cuspidata. The sequence continues at coordinate 2,055 of CAIGRP010058150.1, read as the reverse complement.
TAATTTTTTGATAAATTTTGCTCGAGTTTCATTATTTTCAAACTCTTTTTCTATCTATCAATTTTCAACAATATATTTACACAATAAAATATTTTGTACGTAAACTCAAAATTTTTTCTTATTTTTTAATCGCTCGTTCCCTTAAATATCACTTTCAAAATTCTATTTTTTTTTCGAATAATAATTGTAAAACATGGACTTAATGCAATAAAATATTATACACGTATGTCCAATCATGAATAATGATCAAAACTATTAAAATATATGACTTAGGGTCCGTTTGATTGTAGGGGTGGAAAATGGGTGGAAAGAAAATGAATTTCAGGAAAAATAATTGTCTATAACTTGTTTTATAGAGAATTGTTAATTAAGTGTGTTTGATTTGTATAATTTTTCACCTAGAAATTTTTTTAAATTTTGGATCTTTTTGTGTTCGTTTGACTTTATTTCACATGAAAATTGTCCATTAAAGTGAAATTTTTTTTACAATTGGTTATGAAATTTGTTACCATTGCCAAAAAGTAAAAAAATATATATATATTTCCTAGAAAATCATTTTTTCATCAAAGTTTAGTGTTCGTTTGACTTTGTTTTACATGAAAATTGTCCATTAAAGTGAATTTTTTTTACAATTGGTTATAAAATTTATTTCTATAAAAAAATAAAAAAAAAAATCTGAAAAGTTGGAATCAGATTTCCCACCGTGGGAAATCCACTTCATCCAAAAGTTGGAAATGGTGCACGTGTGATCCAAAACTAGAAAATGTTTTCCAAGGTAAATATATGCTATCAAACATGCCAAAAGTTGGAAAATAATTCCATTTTCCATGAAAAATAAGTGTTTTCAAACAGGGTCTTAATGTATCAATAATTCTTCTTGTGCTTATTGACAGGTAATCCAACTGCCAACTTTGCAGATTTGGCTAGTGTCGGGTACATGCTCTAATTATAGAATAATGTCAAGTGTACATTCTTTGATGCATATTGTTTTTTACATCATTCATGTTTTCAAAAATTGTGGGTAGAAGAATTTTTTTAAAACTGTCAAATGATATGCTGTCACGTGACACAATGTAAATAATGATGTAAATAATGGTGTGCATTCCATGGATTACATATTGTTATACATTATGTGGGAATTCAAAAAGTATTGGCCTGTATTAAAATGTGTTTTTTTTAAAAAAAAGAAATTGTCCAATCATAAGTCGTCACGTGGCATAATGTAAAAAATGTACATATAACGTGATTGTGTTTAATAAGTAATTAATATTTTTGTCCTTGTTACGTTTTTGTAGCTCATATTTTTTGTTTCCCAAAATTCTTTTAGTTTATTCAGTGTTAATACTATTTATTATATATTCAATTTTGTTACCCAAAAATGGGAATTGGAACTTTCAATCATTCATACAATCTTATCTGACATGTTAGGACCAAAATTATTGAATGGGTGGCTGTATAATGCACGCCAACCCCAATAGTCACCCGTTCGAGTTCCCTCAGGCCAATGAGGTGAGTACTGATCATAAACGTCAGAGCCCCGTGAGATTAGTCGAGGTACGCGCAAACTGGTCCAAATATACACGGCTATAAAAAAAGTATAATGCACGTCAACATTAATTATTTACCAAAGTTTGTCCAGTTCATGTGAATCGGACACCGGGAATTATTTAAATGGTGCACAAGAGTACCCATTGCATAATCTTGTGCTGCTGCTGTAGGGGAACAAAGAAACAGGTCGACTCGGTGGTAACTCAAGATTCGATTTTTCAACGTTCAAAAACTCCACCACTTGTTCCATGCTAGGCCTTCCTTTGTTGTCATTCAATGTACACAACAATCCGACTTCCATAATCCGAATACCCTGATTCGGGTTCACGACCAAACCCATATTTTCTCATCTTCCTCGTGCAAGGCCCTTGCCAAGTCTAACAAGTCCATCTCACCTGATTTCGAACTCCTGCTCCTACCTGATAAAACTTCTAGTACAAACACCCGAACTCGAAAATGTCCACTTTCTGAATCACTAATGCCTCAAACCGAGTTGATGTTGGGATT
>CAIGRP010058149.1:0-13387 GCA_903798385.1 Fraxinus cuspidata | reverse complement strand
CATATACCGGTTATCGAAGTAACCGGATATGAAACATAGCATAACATATATTCTGTTCAGTTTCTAAGAACTAACAGAGGAGAAGGAATGAAGATTAATATCATTCATCATTTTCATTCAACATTTCCTTATAAATTTTTCATTTAACTTGGCTCTATATATAACCAAACATTGATACAAAAGTCAAAGATATTTTCTAACAACTATTCTATTAACTATCATACCACTTTTACACATTAACTAGCGTAACTTTACATCATTTCATAGTTAGACATTAAACCAAACAACAAGTGACTAAATGTTTAAAAAAAAACAATAGTTATGTGACAGCAAAAATGTCACAACTCCAACAGAAAGAGGCCTTTACAACTTAAATTTTATAAGTCTGGCCATTTTCTTAGTTGGCACCTTTAACTAGGCTCTTTAGCCTCTTCCCCGCTATTAGATGGAGACTCAATCAAAATATCACTTCTGAAGTGTTTGATCATTTTGTGGGTTTATGATTATTAGATGTGACAACGATTCAAAAAATTTCCTGTCTGTAATCTTCAATTACTGAATCATCTTAGCTTTTGATCTGCAGTTTGAGATCACCCAAGATTTGCCAAAATGGAAAATCATAACTATTTAAACGATAAACCATTGTTTGAATGGGTTAATGAATATAAAGATTGCAGTAAGTCTTATAATATGTTTCTCTTTCAATTTAGATATCGAATTTCCTTTTGTGATATTACTTTCAATTGCTTTACGAAAAATGTAACTTAGGATGTATATGAAATTTGAGTGAATCAAGAAAATGTCATCCAATCGCAATTTTTACTCAATGACATTGTCAGTGTATGCTTTTTTCATCATCACTGTTACTCGTTTAGCTGTTCTCTAAACATTTCTCATGATCATTTTTTCATTACAGGAAATAAGTAATATAAAGAATGTGTGCTTTTTTCGTTTTGGTGTTTTGAGATAATATTTTGTTGAAAGTTGAAGATAATCTAATGGACTTCATATTGATTTATTCCTAAAACTTATTCCCTTCTTATTGGAAGCTTGATTTCAATGCATTTTATTACAATTTTAACTTAGAGAGTTGATAGCTACCACAATTAATTTTTGTTCCTAGAATAGATTCCTTTGTATAGCCTATAAATTCATCGTTGTGCTAATATATGAAGGAAAATATCATTTTCTACTAGTAGGATCATTCTTAATATGTATCAGTTCATTTTCTTGTAAATCTAGTTCCTTCCAGTGCAAAATATGTACGCCCCTGTTTGATGGAGATTAAAATCAGATTTTTAGTAGATTTTGATAAAAATTGATGAAATGTGTGGCTGAAAAGTTGTGGGTCCTATAAAATATGTGGTTAAAATTAATTGTTAACATTAACATAAATTAAAATCTGAATTTTAATTTCTACCGAACAGAGGCTGCTTATAAAACCACAATAAGTTGGCTGTCAAGCCACGCAAAAATTGCTAGTTGCATTAGATGAGGTAGTGCACTGATTAGCTGAAAATTCTGGAGAGATTAAAATCAGCCATAGAAGGTAAATAAAATTCTGTTGCATACCTCTGATTTTGCATGATATAAAGTGAGTGCATTCCATTTTTCTTCTATAATTTTTTTGAATCTAGTTTCTGTTTTGCATGACATAAAGTTGGTTTTAGACTTTCAAATCCAAAGGAAAATTTGTGGATTTCTTTATTTGGCTTATTTCTTGAGTAGATGGCTTCAACTAATGAGAACTTCCATCCAACTATCGAGTTAAAATTCCACCATATTCGGTAACCAGTCGAGTGCGGAAATCAAGACTATTTCATGGTTCCTGAGCGGTGCAGCAAGAACTTGAGTGAGAACGAAAAAGCTTCCTTTGGTTTCTTTTGTTGTATATTTCGGGGAAGAACTTTATTCAAGTGAAAAAAGTCCTCGAAAGTGAAGGCATGTGTTCCATGTTGGGACGAAAGTATATGTAAATGGTTGTTAAGGCAAATAAAATATTCAAGTTTAATTTGCAAGAGCGTAATTAAACTCAAGAAAATGGAAAATAAGAAAATAAGAAGAAGAAAAACAAAATGAAAATCGAAATCCAAGGCAAGTGAAAATACTTTCTCCTCAAAACAATATTGTCCCGCAATGGTATTAACGGACTACGACACTTGTCTCCCAAGATACAACGGATACAATTTGTGGTAGAAGCACTTCAAACCATAAGCAACAACGAACTTGGAATGATGATTTTCTCTCTACAAGAAAATGGTTTTGGAATGAGTTTGGAGAGTATTTTGCATCAGTTTTAATATAATGATCAATGCAAAAAATGATATGGGATGCTTAATCGACGTCAAAAGGGTTCTTTATATAGAAGATGAAAGGTGTGAATGAAATACCGAGCCTCAAACTCCACAACCTTTACCAAAGGTCGCAACATTTGCGGTCACTAGTTTGTAGCTAGAGCGACAGTCTTCATCGCGAGCGATGGAGATAGCCATTTTCCCAGCCCATATTTCCTCTTTTCTATCCAATTTTGGATCGCAATTTCTCATTCATTCAAAATTGGGTATGAGATTACAAATATATCACGACGATATACTCGATGAGTAGAACGAATTAGTCTATTTATATTTATAACTTGACTATCGGATCAAGTCCGAATATTTGGTCGAATTTGACACGAAAGTCACTTTTTCATACTTAATTTTATTTTCTAAACCAAATTCCAACAATCCCCCATATGAATGGAAATTTGGATATGATCATGATATACAGAAATATGATGCATTGTAGAGAGAGAGAGAGAGCAGAAAAACACTACATCGGGTAAGGTAGCTTCTTGCCTTGAACTTTCCTTAGTGAAATACTATCGGACTTACTGGCTAATTGGTGAACGTGATATCTAGAACCATTCAACCGTTGGTGTAAACCAAGACAATAATACTCGTATAAATGTCTTTCCTAAATTACTCATGATTCTCATGACTTGGTTCATTTTGGCCTTGAACCACTATTGTGTTTCATAAGTGTTTAGAAAATTTCAACATTTAAACAATTTTCATTGAGGCGGCCCCTCCTCATACTTATATAAGTGTGAAGCCCCGAATTCTCAGAACTCAAAGCGTTAAAAAAAATCTTCTTCTTTGTTTGACCTCTTTAATGTTAACCAAAATAAATTGTAAATAAAAAATTTTTGAGTTTGAAACATATAAAAAAGTTTATAATGGGAGATATATGTCCATATAGATTTTTGAAAATTATGGTGTAATTTGATTTTGAAAAATATTGGAGGAATTTCAGCAACTATCGGTTGCGCAGTAGTGGAAAAAAAATATGTTTGGCCTATCAAACGTCGACTAAACATTATGAATTTTTAATAGAGACTATGTCATTCATATACGTACATCATATAAAAATTTGGGGTCTCATCGATAATTGTCGAAGCACAAAAATAATTTTCAATTATGCTGGACAGAAATTTCGAAACTGACTCGACACAGTCTACCAAAATGGACATAACTTTTTCTCGATTTAATACTTTAGTGTAATTCCAAAGACTACTATTAGAAGACTCATAGACCTTTGAAACCCCACTAATTCCACTCTAAAACATGGGTTGTAGCCCAAGTTGTACAACTTTTAATTAGGATAAGAGAATTTGAAATTCAATCCATCAATAAATAAACTTCATGCATAATATTTCCAAAGTTTCTAAATTACAGTCGACATGCAATATATATAAACTATGCGAAATAGAAAATTAAACATTTTAAAAGTCTTGTTTAGTTATTCATAAAAAAATTACACAAATAAAATTTTTACTAGAAAGTTAAAAGCATTTCAATCGCCGAACACTTGCCACCATGTCAAATCCTTGCCATGCCTTCAATTAACCTGTAAATTTTGTAGGAGTGATTATCACAAGTAATACTCAGTAGGAAACACTTAAATAAACGGTAAAAACTATATTATTTCAGAAATGCAACTTTGATTATTTGTGTCACCGTCAATTCTATAAAACGAACTGGTGATCAATGAGTCCGTTTACTCTCGGGTTTTAATAACCCTTTCATGTGTCATATATCATCTCTTATTTGAAATCATCTCTTCATCTCTTGTTTGAAACACCAAAGGGTCCTTCCATTCTCTCATGAGTAACACAATAACACGTTAAATACAAATCGAATAATAAATAATTTTTACTTCACTTACAAAAGTGCCGAAACATCCCTACCTTGAATGTTTGGATTTTGAATATCATTTAACGTTCAATATGTAGTAAAATGCAGCTTACTCTTAGTCTTTCCTTCAGAAAATTTTCAAATTCAAGGTGTCTTAAGTCTATGGGAAAAGGGCGAATGATTTTATGTATAAGTTTTTTAATTTGGGAGAGAAACAAGGCCTTACGGGTTGTAGAAAATTGTTGCCTATCAAACACAAAATGCAATTGGCAATAATCAATATGGGAGTAAAATAAATATAAGTGGAATACTAATTTGTAGATTTATGTGGTAATGTGTGCACTCTAAATTTTCAACTGAAATGAGAGTTTTTTTTAATAATAATTATCATAATGGTTTTTAATTAGTGGGTTATAAAATTGTAAATGAAATGCTTAATGGTTATAAATGGTGGAAAGTGACGTGCAGGTTATTTTGAATGACGGTTTTTTTTAATAATAATAATTAACATTATGGATTTTAATGACTAAACGGTTATGACACTTAGTGGCTATTAAAATTCAAATGAAATGTCTAATGAAGAAAAAGAAAAGTCATATTGAGGGATGAGAAAAATTAAAACATGTGCCTGAAAAGATTGGAGTTATTTGAAGTCAAAAATCATGTTTAAGGACTATTTGGCATAAACAATAAGTGTATCTATATTTTTAAAATCTTAGGAACTTAAAATATGTCATCACAAACATTTGAAAGAAATTCGACATCTTAAAAGACAAGTACGCGCAAATTTACTGTCGTGATCAAAACTTTAATTTTTCATAAACATTTAAAAGAAATTTGACACCTTAAAAGATAAGTACACACAAATTTACTATCGTGACCAAAACTTGAATTTGAACTCTTAGGAAGGGTCGTAGGGATTTAATAATATAACTCAAATTATTTTTTAATTTATACATGAAAATTATTTTAAAAAGAAACACAAGATTTTATTTTATTTTATTTTCTTGGTCGCTACAATGAGTGACCTCCTATTAAGAGTATTCTGCCCTACTCCACTTGACTTAATCAAGATATATGAATCATTAAAATGATATCTTAACATTAATATTCTGCGGAAAGCACTTTTAATTATCATATGAATGAGTTAGAAAACATTTTTCCAAGTGATTCATTGAATCTTCATAACTTAGTTGTCTCCTTGAACTAAAATCTTTAGATCTCCAGTCAACAAGGAGAAGTTACCATTACAAATATCCTTACATAGTAAGCTTTAATCCCACTCCTATCAATAGGCAACACACTTGATTTCTCGATAAACCTTTTGCAAGTGGATCTCCGATGTTCTCCCTTGATTTCACATAATCTATGAGATGATACCATTAGAAATCAGTTGCTTAATGGTATTGTTTCTACGATGTATATTTCTTGATTTACCATTATATATGCTGCTTTGAGCTCCTCCAATAGCCGATTGACTATCACAATGTATACTAATAGCAGGTACTAGCTTAGGCCAACATGGAATCTCTTCCAAGAAATTATGAAGCCATTCTACTTATTTCTCAGTTTTGTCCAAAACAATAAACTCTAATTCCATCATTGATTGAGCTATACATGTTTGCTTTATCGACTTCCATGATATAACAGCTCCACAAATGGTAAATTCATAACCATTAGTAAACTTAGAATCTTTTATATCGGAAATCAAATTTGCATCACAATATCCTTCTAATACCGCGGGATGTTTTGTAAAGTGTAATCTATAGGTTAAAGTATACTTCAATCCTTGTTAAAGCCTTCCAATGATCAAGGCTTGGATTACTTGTAAATCTACTAAGTTTATTCATAGTAAATGCTATGTCCGGTCGATTACAGTTTATAATATATATAAGACTTCCTACAACCAGTGAATACTTTAGTTGACACACATTCACCCGTATTTTTGACTAAGTGTAAACTTGTGTCAATAGAGATTTTCCTAGGACTTTCCTTAATTACATTATACCATTTAAGTATACTCTCAATGTATTGGAATTGGGAAAGTATAATTTCTTCTGATATTCTAGAGATCATAATCCTTAACATTACATCAGCCATACCCAAGTCTTTAATATCAAAATATTTTGTTAACATTCTCTTGGTATTTATCATTGTTTCGTGACTATTGGTCATTATCAACATGTCGTCTATATATAGACATACAATCACGTAGGCCTTTGGTGTATGTTTAATTTATATACATTTGTCACACTCATTTATCTTAAAGCCATTAGACAACATTGTTTTGTCAAACTTTTGATACCATTGTTTAGGAGCTTGTTTCAATCCATACAAGGATTTAACTTATTTACAAACCTTTTGTTTGTGATTAGGAGAGACTAACCATTCGGGATGTTCCATGTATATCTCCTCTTGTAACTCACCGTTTAAGAATGTCTTCTTTACATCCATTTGATGAATCTCAAGGTTATGTAATGTTGCAATAGTAATTAACAACCTTATCGATGTGATTCTAGTTACAGGTGAGTAGGTATCCAAGAAGTCAAGTCTTTCATTTTGTCTATATCTATTGTCGACCAATCTAGCCTTATATTTGTTAATTGATCCAGCCAGTTTAAGTTTCCTTTTGAAAATCCATTTACACTCTAAAGGCATGTTCCCAGTAAGTAAATCAACTAACTCCCAAGTGTGGTTTTGTATTATAGAATCATCACTATTGATAGATTCTTTCCAATGCAATGCTTGATGTGTAGACATTGCTTCATCGAAAGTCTTTGGTTCATTCTCTTCCATATAGGTTAGAAAATCTGGGCCAAGCGAAGTAGATATTCTAGCCCTTTTACTATGCTTTGGTTCTTCCTCATTTGAAGTATCATTTGTAGTATCATAAGTTCTTTTATTTGAATTTGCGTTTTCCTTGTTCTTATATGAAAAAATATTCTCGAAGAATGATGTATTTCTCGATTCAGTTATTGTTCCTTCATGTACATCTTGAATTTCATATTTATGCACAAGGAAATCATATGCATTACTATTAGTGGTGTACCCAATAAATATGCAATCAATCGTCTTAGGACCGATTTTCACTTGTTTAGGCTTAGGTACTTCAACTTTAACAAAGCACCCACATACTTTCAAGTATAGATAAGAAAGATGATGACATTTCCATAATTCATATGGAGTTTCTTCCATCTTAAGGGGTATCTTATTAAGAATGTTATTTTCTGATAGATTAACTTTCCCTCATAAGTTCTGAGGTAGACCCGAACTTATCAACATTGAGTTCATCATCTCTTTAAGAATTCTATTTTTTCGTTCAGCAACACCATTTGATTGAGGTGAGTAAGGTGTCATTGTTTGATGAATGATTCCATGTTCGGAACAATAATCTTCAAACGGCGCCCTATATTCTCCACATATATAATTACGAATACTTTTTATTCATTTACCAAGTTGATTTTCAACTTCCGTCTTATAATGTCTAAAGACATCTAAGGCTTCGTCTTTACTTCATAGTAGAAAGACAAAACAATACTTTGTACAATCATCAATAAAAATTATAAAATATTTCTTACCACCTTTAGTTTGAACAAATTTCAAGTCACATATATCGCTATGTATTTATTCTAAAGATGTCATATTCATTTGAATTTCCAGCATTGTTACATTCAGAAACAACCGCTGAAAGATTCATCTCTTGCATCCCTTCAGAAATGATGTCTCTTTCAACCACATTTGTTTGTGCGTTCTTCTTAGGCTTTCGACATTCATTAGAGCGATGTCCAGATTTTTCACAATATAATAGTTCTCGATCCTCAATCGGACTATCAATTCCTCCAAATTCATCTCCTTGAGTTTGTACTTGAGATAGTTCCCGAAATCTCTCCACATAGAAGGGAGTTTCTTAATGATGGCTACGACTTGGAAGGACTCACTCAATTCTATATTTTCAGCATGTATATCATGAAATAGAACTTGAAGTTCTTGTACTTGATTTATCACGATTTTGGAGTCCACCATTTTCTAGTCCAAAAAATTGCTAACAATGAACTTCTTTATTCTGGCATCCTTGGTCTTATACTTCTTTTCCAACGAATCTCATAGATCATTGGCCGAGTCCATTGAATTATATACTCCATAAAGTGTATTTTCCAATCTATTTAAGATATAATTTTTGCAAATGAAATCTAAATACTTCCATGCATCTAATGCAATAATCGACTAATGATTATTTTCTCCTCCTTGTACATTTTGAGCCATTTGTTTTAGAAAAATTTGCCAGATTCAAAGTAGTAAGATAAAACAACATTTTTGTTACCATCTTTTAAAATCCACACATCCAAACTTTTACGATTTTTCCTCATGTGAGATGTGAGAGTTTGATATAGGTATGGCCAAAGGTAGAATCACATCTCTCACTCGAGCAACAGTGACACCTTTTCATCAGAACTTCTCTCATTAGCTTGTCGCTCGAGTGACAGTCTTCATCACTCGAGCATAGGTGAGCAATGGAAATAGCCATTTTCCTAGCCCGTATTTCTTTTTTTCTATCCAACTTTGGACCGCAATTTCTCATTCATCCGGAATTGGTTTTTGAGATTCCAAATATACCACGATGATCTACTTGATGAGTAGAACAAGTTAGTTTATTTATATTCATAATTTGACTTTGGATCAAGTCTGAATATTTGGTCTAAATTGACATGAAAGTCACATTTTCATACTTAATTTCGTTCTCTAAACCAAATTCCAACATTCCATACTGTTGATTTTACTACACAAAGTTTTATGGTTCTTATGAGTAACATAGATGGTTTGCATTAATTTGAAAGATAGAAACCAGAAAAGTAGGAAGAGAAAATATGTTTTCTAGATTGAAGGTGCAAGAGTTGTCGTCTTGTATACGTCCCAAAAATGGTCGCTTGAGCATAGGCGAACGATGGAAATAGTCATTTTTCTAACACGTATTTCATCTTCTATTCAACTTTGGACTGTAATTTCTCATTCATCCGGAATTGATTTTGAGATTCCAAATATACTACGACGAGTAGAACAAGTTAGTTTATTTATATTCATAATTTGACAATTTGATCAAGTCTGACTATTTGGTCAAAATTGACACGAATGTCACATTTTCATACTTAGTTTCATTCTCTAAACCAAATTCCAACATTCCATACTGTTGATTTTACTACACAAACTTTTATGGTTTTTATGAGTAACATATATGGTCTGTATTAATTTGAAAGATAGAAACTAGAAAAGTAGGAAGAGAAAAGATAGTTTCTAGATTGAACGTACAAGAGTTGTCGGCTTGTATACGTCCCAAAGACTGTCGCTCGAGCATAGACGAGCGATGGAAATAGCCATTTTCCTAGCACGTATTTCCTCTTTTCTATCCAACTTTGGACCGCAATTTCTCATTCATCCGAAATTGGTTTTTGAGATTCCAAATATACCGCGACGATCTACTTGACGAGTAGAACAAGTTAGTTTATTTATATTCATAATTTGACTATTACATTAAGTCTGAATATTGGTCGAAATTGACACGAAATTCACATTTTCATACTTAATTTCGTTCTCTAAACCAAATTCCAACATTCCATATTGTTGATGTTACTACACAAAGTTTTATGATTCTTATGAGTAACATAGATGGTCTGCATTAATTTGAAAGATAGAAACCAGAAAAGTAGGAAGAGAAAAGATATTTTCTAGATTGAAGGTGCAAGAGTTGTCATCTTGTATACGTCTCAACTGTTGGAAAAATTGGTTTAATAAGTTAGTTTGACCAACTTTTGATCAATTATTTCAGTGGGTCCCGTTAGTTGGACAAAAGATTTCTTTGGTCGAGCATATTCTACTCCAAGAGTAGATTAATATAATGTATTTATTTTCTCAAAATCAATTTAGGGTGAAGAGAAATTAAGGCTAAAAGTTGACACACTTGAAGTTTTAATAAATTGGGAGTAAAATTTGGTGAAATTTTGGAAAATGTCAATCCCACGTGGGAAAACAAAAAGAATAGAAACTACTTTATATTACTGAAGTTTGGGACTTTGATTTGGACCTAAGGTGTATCAACAATTTTTTTAAGGGGAGATGACGTGCATGCTAATAGATTGATTCAAAACCCACACGCGTCCGTGGTCGTTCATTCTATTTTATTGTTTTTATTTTGTGAGTCGGAATTTTGCCTAAAAGAATTATTTTGAATATAAATTATTGCACAGTAAAAACAATATTTCAATAACAATTTTAAGACAATATTTGCTTATTTATGTGGTAATTTATATTATGAAATTTTGGTAGACTAGTTAGAATTGAACGTACGTTGCATATTATTTTGAAATATTTTATAAATGTCATAAAATAATATTTGACCATCTATTTACCATTTTAATTTAAATATAAGAGAAATGCAGGCCATTAAAATAAATGTTAATTATAGATGCACATAAATAGTGAAATGCACACTCGAATGTAAGCATTCGAATTACAACTAAATATATAAATGAAAATAGATGGCAAATATGATACATTAGTTAAAGTGAATGTTAATTAATTTAGAATTAATATTAAGGAATATATACGTGACGATGAATGTTAAATCATTTATATTAAGTGGATATAATTTAATATTTAATTAAGTGAAATTGTATGCTAATTAGTATAAATATATGTGAATATTGAATTGTATTCTTTAATATGAAATTCTAATTAATATTTATTAAATGAATGTGAATGTGAATTAATTATTAATAACAAGAACATGGACATGAATGTGAATGTGAATGTTAAATTCTAATTAATATTAATTAAATGAATGTGAATATTAATTAATTGAGAATTAATTATATTATTTATAATAGTTTGTAAATTAAATATTTATTGAAAAATGAAAAGTAAGGTACTATAGAAATAATTGAATTGTATTGGGGCTATAATTGTCCAAAAATGATTCTCATTTGATTTGATATTTAATATATTATAGATTGTGGCAAGAAATACTATATTTGTCGTGTTGACTTATGGTTGGTTTCGAGTTTTGATCATAACAAAAACATTATTCTTATCTCTAACATTTATATTCGAGTCTTCATTATTACATGTTGCAAACATGATAGAAATCGAGCAATCACAATCAAGCTTGAAAATTGAGCACTCGGGTCAAAACAATCAGAGCCAAATCATGCACTTGCACCAAATCAATCGAAGACATTAGACTTAGATGATTTGAATCTATATGTAAAGGTAAAACACTTTAATACTTAGCAATGAATCACTATAAGCTTGTAAGTCAAATATTTTATTCACGATATAAACTTTTCACAAAAACGCTTGCATATAAAATTATTTTCGATATGACAAAAAATCTTCACTTGACTTTTAAATTCTTTACCAATAATACTTGTATTGAAAAGTTAAGTGAATATGTTCTTTAAGTATGTACACTTGCAAAAATAATCAAGAAAAGAGTAAACCAAAGATTTCTACTCTGGCAAACGTTCGGTGGTCCAACGGTCAAATTTTTAACCGTTCTGATTTCTGACGCTTAACGGCTAGTTCAGTCGTACGGTACAGTGACTAACATTTAATAGGGGTTGTCTGGTTGGGCAAAACTTTTGACAATTTGACTGTTATAAATATCACATCATTTTACATTCAAATACACACATTCAAGAGCATTTAAGTGAGATTTTTTTAGCAAAGTTTCATTGATTTGTCATATCATTTATTATCAAATCATTTTAGTCTAAAAAAACTTTTGATCAAATAAACGCTTGAAAATCATTCTACACATCAAAGTTTTTCATACCTAATATTTGAGCTTCATTCGTTGCTATCTATTAAAGTGTTAGCCTATTTCTCTCTTGGTACTTAATTGTGATCATATCATTTATTAAGAGAGAAGTTTTAAGTTGTAAATTCAATTCTATTTAAACTTGTGGGTCGTGTTGAGGTACTGTAAAGCTCAAAGTTGTATAAGGATCGGTGCTCCTTGTTTGTAAGTGACCAAAAGCTTTGTAAAGGGTTTGATTGCACCACAAGTCAATCAACATAGTGAAATTGATATTGCCCGTGCCAGAGAGTTTGGTAATGGAGGACGTGGATCATTGCGTTTGATCGAACTTCCATAATTATATCGTTTACATTCTCTTTCCCTTTTGACTTATTGCTTTAATATTTGTGCTTATTATTTAAATTAATCATCTAGTTATTACGTTCTTGATTTTAGGTTAATATTTCGAAAAATATTTAAAAACCAATCACCCCTTCTTGGTTAGCTATTCTTGGGCTATCAATTGGTATCAGAGAGAGGTGCTCATTTTAAAATTAAGATTTTACAATTTCGAACAATGACTAACCAAACAATCTTCAAACTTTTGAGAGGCATTCTACAAATCGACCTCCCTTCTTTGATGGCACACATTATAATTATTGGAAAGCTAAAATGATTATTTAATTCAATCAATAGATTATAATATTTGGAAAGTCATTGAATATGGTCCTTATGTGCCTACCAAGATTATTAGAATTGATGAAAAACCGATCAATCTATTCATAAACCTAGAGAGGAATATGATGATATGAAGATGATAAAAGAAAATTTTCCTTGAATGCTAGAGCCAAAAACATACTTTATTGTGCTTTAGATAGAAATGAGTTTAACCGTATTAGTACAAGTGACTCCACATATGATATATGGCACGCTTTAGAAGTCACTCGTGTTGCACAAGTAAGGTAAAAAAAACCAAGATTAATCTCTTGGTTAAAGAATTTGAAACTTTTTTCATGAAACAAGACAAACTCATTGTTGACATGATTACTCACTTCACCGATATGGCCTTAAAGGATATGATCGTAAATTTATGAACTGTGGTCTTGTAAGTGAAATGCTTAGGTCACTTCAGAAGATTTGAACTCATTGAGGATGTTGATAGAGAACATCAAAGATATCAACACTTATCCTTTGGAGGAACTCTATGAAACTTTGACGAAATACGAGTTCAACAATGTCGAAACCAAGGAGAAGACAAGGTAGCGCAAGGAAGAATCAAAAGAGCCTCCCAAATTGCTTTCAAATCGGCAATTGAAGAAGGAACTACAAATGAACATATGAGTGATGAAGAGCTTGATGGTCTTGTGCTTCTTGTTAAAAAATGGAGAAGTTTTTGAAATAATCGAAAGTTTCAAAAGAAAGA
>CAIGRP010058133.1:0-12806 GCA_903798385.1 Fraxinus cuspidata | reverse complement strand
AAAATGTTGCCAACAGATGTCGGGCCCACTCGTGCTCACGTAAGCCAAATTCCGACACGCTAAGATGGATCACCGGCAATGGATCCATAGAAATTGGACGTGGGAACAGCTTAACGACACGAGACGTTTTCGTTCGGGTTCCGACGAGATATCTGTGACACGATTGTGTAATAATAATCAACCGTTAAGAATTAAATATGAATTTGTTATGAATCAGTGAGAGTAAAATATTGCTCAAAGTGTATGAATTTGCATTAGTTCCTAATTGTTACATGGTAGGGGATTTTATAGTGTTACAAATAGTACCCTTGGATCAAATTACACGTGACATCATCTCATAAGCCAAGGCATCAAGTCCTAGCCATCTAGTTGACTTTCATAGCTCTCCAAAGCATTTAATGTTCATACATTGACAAGACATGACACAAATACACTTTTTACAAAGGTCACATCAATTATTCGAAAAAGATATTCATCATGAGTTCAATTTTTGCACGTGGGTCATCACTAGCTGAGGGGCCTCGGATCTGAGGAGACCTCGAATTAACTTGGGCCTCGCATCTAGGAGAGGCCTCGGATTAACATGGGCCTCGGATCTGGGGGAGGCCTCGGATTAACCATGGGCCTCGGATCAACATGGGCCTCGAATTTGGGAGAGGCCTCAGATTATGGGCCTCGGATCTGGGGGAGGCCTCAGATTAACCATGGGCCTCGGATCCGGGGGAGGCCTCTGATCAACATGGGCCTCTTTCTTCGTAAAGGGTGGTTCGACCACGTGGCAGTACCTAGTAATAAGTCATAACAAAATTTCCACCATTACTCGTTTTCTTTGTAGTTGGAGGACTTTTGGCGATGAAAGTAATCCCCCTCTCTCCTCTTCTTTTTTTAATTATGATTAATGGTCGGGTAAATTGTCGTGAAGTTCTTCAAACAACATGATGAGTCTCGAGTGGGAATGACCGCTCTAATTTCCTTGAATTTTGGATCCAATATCGTTGAGTGGAAAACAAATTAATATATTATAATTTTAGCTGATGAAAAGTTAACAATTAGTTGTCAAACAAGAAAAAATGAGAATTTTGACCAAAGAATAAACGTTCACTTCTTGATATATAAGTACAGAATTTACCTATGAAATTCGCATGCTGCTGGTCCATATTTGCAACAACTTATCGATGAAGATGAAACTCTCGAAGGTGGCGTCAAAGCGGCAACAAACTACTAGAATTACGTAACATTTGGTCTTTGCGTCGTGTAGGTTAAACTGCATCATTCTCTTCTAGTTGGAGAAGATTTATCCTAGAATCTGCATTGTATACTTATCCAATGCCTTGTAATGGAAACAATTCACTCTGTAAATCAGTGGTAACATAAGTTCCAAAGGCTTTGATAGTGTTCACTTTCCTGCAGGCGTGCATGGACTTCCATGGCTAGAATCATCTTCGATAACACTTAACAAAGCCGGTTGTGAGATATCAGTCCCCGAGCCAAAGTCAATGCTGTAGTTTTTCTTAGTAACTGCATGCCACATAAGGTTTCTTAGCGTTGGTGCTTCAATTCGTCCAAATCCATCTCTATGTCATCAATTAGCATCCCCTCCATTGGTGGAAATGAATCCCATCGTATTGTTGTATTCAATAAATGAGAATTTTCCACTTTTGAAATTTCCATTTATTGGGTTGTTAATAATCGCACTCATGTTGAGGTGAATCCCAAGATTTCTCACAAATTTTGAGAAACTCGTGGTTTCACCAGGCAAGGTGCACAAATGTAGAGGGGGATTCATCAAATAGGAAGAGTTAATGTCTTGCTAAATACAAAGTAGAAGTGTGATGTAATCTTCAGCAATATCTTCACTATTTATTTCAAATTTTAACTCGAAGCAATTGGAAGGAAAAAGTGGTAGAAACTTTTATACCTTTTTTGCGAACTCCTACTCGTGAGTGAACCGTGGATGTTCTTGATGAACGCTTAAACCAAACCCATAATATTTTCTTCATGATTGATACTGGCAAATCTCTCCTCCATTAGGGGATCAATATCTTCTTTGTGCGAAGAATCGTCATCGACTTTTGTTCAAACATTATTTTGATTTCCAGATCTTTCCATTTGCTGCCAATCCTAGAAGAAGCTAGAAAAAAATCATTTTTTGCCAAAGCTAGATAAATCTAGAATATACTTGTCGAGTTTGAGGCAAAGTTAAGCGTTACGAAAAAAAGAAGAGCCAAAATGAAAAGTCGATGTTGAATGAGAGAATTGAAGAACCACCATCGACTTTTGTTTCAAACATTATTTTGATTTCTAGATCTTTCCATTTGTTTCCAATCCTAGAAGAAACTATTAGAATACACTAATTAATAATATACCTACATAGATTAATCTAGAATAGATTAAGTCGGTTGATGACCGACATTATGTCCTATAAATATTAGCTCAATGTCATTGTATGGATCAATGAGAGATAGTGAGAATTGAGAGAGAGAGTGATAAGAGAGGAAAGCACACAGCCGTGTGTATGTTTGTGGAGTGAGGATTATAATCGAGTGAAGAAAATATTATTAGTGTCCTTTGTGAGTGTGTCCAAAATTCTGTAAGTTCATTTTATTAATAAAATTCTATTTTGTTTGGTTTTCAAACTCAACATTGTGAGCCATTACCAAATCATGCCATTTACTTAAACATTTGTCCCTTTCTGCAGCAATGGGTGTGCCCCAGAAACAGATGTAACGTATGAAGAAGCAATTGTACAGCTTCTATTTGTCCCACCCGGACTTCGAATGAATCCGAGACTGTTCACATGAGTAGGAATTCTTTCTGGTTCATGTTTAACTCGAATTCTTTAGACAACTCATCTAGGATTTCGACATCGATTCATAGCTCGGGACAAAAAGGAACAAAAGAATAATTGATGCAGTCTGAAGTGAGGAAGAACAATGAACACCGGATTACAAACTCGATGATTTCGAACAATATTGAGAATGGATTGAAAATTGGAAGAAAATTGACGCCCGGCAGAATAGTGATTATTCTGCATGCAGAAGTTCGACGGATATTTAACAGAGAAGAACGCAAGAGGAAATGTCAAGAAACAAGAAAAAATCTTTATTATTCAATCAATGTCGAAAAATAACCCACAAGTCAGGGTTAAATAGCTGAAAAATCATAATTATCGAAATTTTACCAAAAATAACAAAATCTCAGTATTCATACTAAAATAAAGTACGTAATAAAAGAAACAACATGCCCAAAATCTGGCTTAATTTGAGTTCGTAATCTAAGTTAAAAAGACAAACGAAATATTACCAAAAGGCAAAAATAACTAAAATTGAATATTCGGAAGGGAAAACAACGGATTTTGCCTCGAAACCAATGCCCACCGAGCTAATTACGATGACCACGACGTGCGCACCGAAAATAGCTTTCCAAATTGGGGTCGTGAGCGTGATTCTGATTACCGTAGCCAAATTTATGGCCAAAATACTAAACATGTACAAATAAGGCCCTAATTAGGAAAAATCGTTAATTACTTTCCAGTTTTACGTTGATCCGCCAACTCATGGTATCTCAGCGTCATCAACGAGTTATCGGACAACTCGACTTTGT
This sequence comes from Fraxinus cuspidata, assembly GCA_903798385.1. Taxonomy (NCBI): domain Eukaryota; kingdom Viridiplantae; phylum Streptophyta; class Magnoliopsida; order Lamiales; family Oleaceae; genus Fraxinus; species Fraxinus cuspidata. Next base: position 9,203 of record CAIGRP010058133.1, on the reverse strand, counting down.
CCGACTCGGATGTTCTTGCATCAAAAATCCAATTATATAATAAATTCAATCAAATTAAAACCAAATGAACTCTAATAATGCTGCTATAATTTAACCTACTTTCCAATCCTTAAAAGTTGCATCTTAACCCCTAATCTTCGGAGAAATATATGAGGTCCTAATTAATTCAAATATCATAATTAAATAAAATAAACTACTAGAACTTCAAACACTTGGTCTTAGCGTTTCTTTGACATTGGGCTTAAGGCTATCAATGAGTGTGGTGCAGTCATTTGAGTTATTCTGGGAATTGATAAATTACCTCTCCAGCATGATGGTTTGCAGATTCCAGCTTTGCAATTAAATGTGGCGGTCCACGAATGAGATCTGCTACAGGGATTGTGCACGAGGCAGATAATGAAACTCTAGGTCCAGCGACATATTATGTGACCAGGGAACGCAGATGGGCAGTTAGTAATGTTGGTCTGGCTTCTGGAAGCACCAATCCACAATATACAACGAATGTTCCTAATTTTTAGCTGTTCCCAAGTGTTCGGATGTCTGCTGGATCACTGAGATACTATGGATTGGGCCTGGAGAACGGTAATTACAATGTGACCCTCCAGTTTGGAGGGACAGAAATTCAAAATCCTACATCTTGGACAAGTCTTGGGAGGCTCATTTTCAACATATACGTTGAGGTCTGTAATATGTAGAATTGTAGAGTTTGTTAAACCATTTTCTTGCTTGTAGAATTCTAAACTCACATGCAGCTTTATTTAATGCTTTCAAGCACTAGAAAAAAGCGCTGCTTGCCTTGGATCTTGAGTGTTGATATTAATTCCACCTACAATATGACAAATCAAAGTAATTAGTAAGAATTAATGAAAATATTCAAAGGAAATAAAAAATTGAAGAAGATGAAAGAATTAAAATAATGTTTTCCCCCTTCTAAATTAGGCTGGGAAAATCATCAATCCAACACCACAAAGGCTACACTAAATTGGAGAATCTTGAAGCAGAGATAATTGCACACAAATGCAGGAAGAAGATGCACACAAAGGCATAGTGAGGGGAGGAAGGAAGAAGTCGGCTTTTTCTTCAGTTTTTGGTGTGTTTAAAATGAGAACAAGATACTCCAATTTATAGGACAAACGAATTTCCATATTTTTCTCTCCAAGATAGAGTACAAGAATTATGAAATGCTTACTAAGGATAAAAATTTCATAACCATCTAACTTTCACGTGGAGATAAGAAAGAATTCCCTATTCAAATTATCTCGACAATTAGGTATTGAGCACATAGTCCAATGGACTGATTTCCTCTAAATACCCAATAAAATTTGGGCTACGTTGTTTGTGGTGTGGATTTCAATATTCTTCAATCCCGAACTTATAGCACATGAAGATAAATGGGCCACGATTTTTTGGGCCACGATTTTTCATCATTGCCCAGGGGTTATGGGCATCACTTAATACCCAACAAGTTGTCTTTTAAATTCTTCGCTGTGAAGTATGGGTACTCCTCCAAAAAGCAAATCACAAATTAAGTACTGGGACTATTTATGGAAACCAAGATTCTATGTGAACGAGCTTCGTCCTTGTTTTTCTTTTTCTAACTTTTCTCTTCTGCAGCATTCCATGGTCGATGACAATGTCTTTCTATGTTATCATGAAACTTTCATTCAATATAATATGGCAGCTCTATCCTTGATTTTTCAGGATTCCTCCTAACTAAATTCATGTCCTAGTTTGCACCATCAAATACTGTATACAAATCCAACCTCAGCGTGGTTATCAAACCGTTTTATCCCCTTGTGGTACAATGGATATTAAATTTAGTCTTCACTTCATGTGTTCAGGATAACCTGGAATTGAAAGATTTTGACATTGGAAAAGAGGCTGGCGGGGCCCCTTTTAGAGCTGTGGTGAAGGAATTCAAAGCCCAAGTGACAGAAAACTACCTTGAAATCCATCTCTTTTGGGCTGGAAAGGGGACATGCTGCATATATGACCCTCTATTTCAGCAATAAGTCTCATCCCAGGTACGTACACACTCAAAATGTTCGATATCTCATAGAAATGTCTAATGATTCTTAATCCATTGATGCCAGTTTTGACAAAAAAAAATACGCAAATTTCATTCCTACTGTAAGTAACGATCCTTCCAATGATCTCACGCGTAGGAAGAAGAACATGACTGGTCTGATTGTGGGAATTGTTGTCCCTGTTCAGAGAAGAAAAAGGCAGAAGATATATGCAGATGAAGGTGAGAACTATCACAATGTTGGGTTTTGATATCCAATAAATCCGGGCGATGATATTAAACCGGTTTTATTAGTTTGGATTATATTTCTTAGGCCTCGGCCGATGATTGAAATGTCGACACCATAATGAACAAATCATTCCGACAACCTATGTGGACTATTTGAAGCAACCTAATTTCATTAGTGTTGCTCATGGCCCGTTGAGACCCAACCCATTACTTTGGAAATGCTTCTTCCTCCCATCTTCTCTGTTCTCTCTGCAACAATGATTCCATGACGCCGGCGGTATTGAAGACTCCGACGGATCCAGTAGCTAATATCCCTGGCATGCTTTGCAGTAGCTAATTTAATTGTGACTTATTTGGACATTTTTTAAAAAATTGGGACTGTGATTGCAATTATGTTTTTATTCTTTTTGTTTGATTTAAAGAGAATGGTATATTGGTCATTTCATAATTTTTAATTGAGAACATATGTGAAAATGACCTTTTGCTCAATGAAATGTGGAAATAAGGGTGAAAATGCCAAAAAATGAAAGGTGTGAAAGTATTCCACAATAATAATGAAATGTGGGACATTATGTACTAATTACCCTTATTTTATTTTGTGAAAATTTGGTTGAAAATGAGTGTGACTGAAAAATGAGTTTGAAATAATAGTTGTTAAACAGGGGCTAAAAAAGTAGATAGAATAGATGAAGTGGATAACATATATATACACGGCACAAATTTGAGCGTTGAAGTTATTCATATCACCAAAATTTAATGAATAATCAATAATGTTTTAAAGTTTCATAGTTAATAGAAAACATTATGAAAATTACCATGATCTATGAGAAATGTTGTAGTACCGTTTAATCCGTACTAGGTTAACATTATCTACCAAGATTTCATCACGATTTTTCAATAGTATATAAGTAATGCTATGTAGTCCCACCGAGGTTAATTACAACCCCATTATAGATGACACGAAATGATAGGTCAAATGAAAAATAAAATAAAATGATTTATTTAATTCCACTTATCGTTTAGTTATTTAATTTCATCTTTCATTTAATGTCACATAATTCTATTAAGACTAGAGTTATAATCCTAATGGGAGCTAAATAACATTACTCATAGTGTATTAATAAAATTGAAACTTACTTTTAAAACAGCTAAAAACGTTAACATGTTAAATTATTGTAGGAAGAGTGACTTTAGATTGTTTTTCTTTCTTAACCATTCAATTACCAAAGTGATGATGATAACGCGATCCTAGTTGCAAAAAAAAAAAAGTGGAAAAATCAACACATTGACAATGATTATTTCATAGTAGGAAATAGAGCTATTGTTATTTGTGTAGTCAAGTGCTGCTGAAAAATAAAAATAATAACATCCATAAATAAATAAGATGCATAAAAAACACACACTATATATCATTTTTTTTCCCTAACTTCTCATTTAATTAGATTCGAACATATAAGAAAAATATAAGATAGAAAAAGTATATTAAATGTCTTATTTTGTACTTTTCATAATGTTTCTACTAATGTACTTTTCACAATATTTTTCACTAACCACAACTACTGAACCTCTGTAACTTGGCATAAATTATCCTAGAGATTGTCACGTATAGAGATGTGTTATTGACGTAATACATTCCATCTACTCTTAATGATGGGTGATTCGATGACGATGTGGTAACAATTTGGTAAGTTCACTTACTAGTCAAAATTGTTTTAAAGCTTAGTGACCAATAAAAAAACATTGTGAAAGATACATTAATGTGGTATGCTTGAAGATCTAATGCGAACACTAATGCGATTGAAGATGTACAGTATATAGTGTTTCTCATTATAAAAATTTAAATTTGTGAACTAGACTAGAATGAACAAACATTTTTCTTTAAAGATATTGGACAAACATTACGGAGTTATAACATGAAAATTAAGCTCGTTTACAATAGTTATTTTACTTTCTGCTTTATGTGCACTTTATTTTCTTTTGACTCTTCTCTATTTTATTAATTTTCTATAAAAAAAATAATGATATCTAGCGTCAATAGTGTTGGACACCAATTTAAATGGCTATATTTTATAGGCTTAATTAAATGAGTCGCGTGATTTTAGATTTAAATGAATTTATAATTTAATATTATGTATTTGTCACCTAAACTGATTTTTAGCACTAGTAATCATAGATAGCATTACTCTTCTATAATTTTTAAAATTTTAAAAAAAAACCATAGCTTAAAAAAGTAATTTTAAGCACCATCAAACTCTGATTTGATTATTTCAAAAATTAATGTACTTTAGATTGTGTAAGGGAAGCATCATTGAACTTCGAAACACTTCTCAATCATCACTCACCTTTCAAAAGTTGCTCTCCATCGTCCACTCGTTACACTTTCGTTTGTTGCATTAGACGGATCTATCTAGGTGGCTAACGGAATTACCACATGGCAATATATTCTATAAATTACTGTCAACTTCTAAGGGACCGTACTCACATGATGAAATTGCTCTCTCAAATAATAATAATTTTCTCCCAACGATTGATGGATGTAGAGCATTTTGACAAAATTCAATGATGTTTCAGAAACGTTATAAACTTTAGTAAGGTCAACAAGACACGCCCCAAAATTCAGTTATTTTTTGTACAATTAACCCACGTCAATGAAATTATCAAAAATGATTCTGAAGACTTTAATTTAAAAAAAAAAAAAATCTTTAGCGAATGATCTTTTAATTTTTAAATTAGTTAAATTGACATTGGATTACGTATAAGGTTGCATTTTTTTTATTCATGGATCAACCTAATAATTAAAAAAATTGTACGTGTATTAAAAGATAAGACATACTAACATCACTAAACTTTGACAAAATGCTCTACACCCATCACTTGCAGAGAGATTTTTAGGACAATTTTTATCACATGTTAACTTCGTCTGCCAACAAACGAAATCCTAAAAAGTGATATCAACTTTTGAAATTGAGTGATGATTGAAAGAATTTTTGAAATTGAGTGATGATTGAAAGAATTTTTGAAGTTGAATGATGCTTACTTTACATAACTCAAAGTAAAGTGATTTTTGAAACAATTAACTCGTCAAATACGATACCATAAGCACATTTACATCACATTGGAAGTTCTCAACTTTAGTCAGTGTTTTACATACTTAACTTTTCTCATCGTTTATTATATCTTTAACATTTCATTAACTAGCAGCTTGCCTTAATCACAATTTTCGGTAAAAAAATTATAGTTTAAAAATACGAAGGGCAATAAATATTTTATTCCATCATAATGAAATTTTAGGATAGAGACACCTTTTTTTACTTTGAGAATAAAAATGAAATTAAAAAAAAGGTTAATAATAATAATAAATAAATAGGATTACTTAATTTTTTATCAAAATAATGAAGTATTTTTTTGCTTTTAGTACAGATTTTTTAAAATATTTTTTTCTTCAAGTTTTTTATCACGTATTCTTCCAATAAAACAATTTTACATAAATATATATACCCATGAACGATTGATGAAGATGATGGAAAATTTAGCGAAGAATGTAATTATGATGCGCAGCGAGAGCTATAAATTCCATGTTCGAGCGATGGGGGATTTCGGCAAACGATCAATGGAACATTAGCGGTGAATTATGCAGCGGGGTTGCAATTGATGACGGCGTCGCCATCCAGAACTTCAATCCGGGGATCAAATGTGACTGCTCCTACAATAATGCCACCACTTGCCATGTTATTGCGCTGTAAGTAATTTTTTTTTTCTTTTGGACGTGTTCTTACAATAATGCTACGTTATTTTAATATACCGTATTGAATTGGATTCGTATCGTTTAATTTTGTACTACAGGAAAGTATATTCAAAGAATGTTGAGTCCACTGCCGGACGAACTCTGGAATTTAACCTTCCTCACCGATGTGTATGGTTAATTGTGTACTGGTTGATTTCTTCACTTGTATCCTCTTTATTTTTATTTATTTTTAATGACTAATACTGCCTTTATTGCAGAAATTTGGCCCAAAATTATTTGACAGGTCCCCTGCCTCCATCCATAGGCGACCTCACTCGTATGCAACATCTGTAAGCCATCCCTTTTTTAAAGATTTATGGCTCATAGTATCAGTGTTGGCATGTTAAAAATAAAAAAAATGTTTACAATTTCTGAATTTAATGCCATTAGGAGTTTTGGAATTAATGCTTTATCGGGGGAGCTTCCGAAGGAACTTGGCAAGCTGACTGACTTAAGAACTCTGTAAGACCTCGTTAGTTTTGGTTCAAGCATTAACTTACTTAATGCCTTACTTATTTCAAGGATATCCCTGTGATATGCTTATCCATAACTATATATACAGAATCTTTTTTTTTTTTTTTGAAGAAAACAAAATGCATACATGTTTAGTTGCTCATGTGCAGGGCTATTGGCACAAACAACTTTTCTGGTCCTTTACCATCTGAGCTTGGACAGCTTACCAAATTAACACAATTGTAAGTTCCAGTGACTGCATAATTATGTGTCGTCGGGTACAGAATGTGATACTTATGTTTGGCTACAAATGTAATTCAAACAATAAACTCAGGAAATGGTCATGTCTGCAATATAGAAGTATGTCATGTCCTGCGTACTGCACTATCTTTTGAGGATTTCATGATCTCGCTTTGATAGATTTAGGCTCATCAAGAACCTTTACCTTTTCTAATCTCTTGCATCCCTTTCCTTTTCTCAAGTGGTACATTAATCTTCTCTTAACTATTCTGACATTTGGTCTTTCTTGCTTTAATCATTCAATTTCTTGGTTTACTATGTTGTAATCTTCATTTTTATTACATACAAGTCTTAGTCTTGTGTGTAATAATGATCTTAGGAACTCGTTATTAAACTTTTTGACAATTTAATTTTCTCTAGTAATCTTTTCTTGTCACTGTTGAAGAAGGATGCATTCAGCCGAAAAAGGCTTAATTTATTGTTGAATCTTTTCTTGTCTACGTCTTCAAGATTGATGATTCTTTATTAATTCTCTTAGGAAAAACACCAAAATCATTATGATTTTTATTTTATAGTACAAAAAAATGTCAGTTTTTCATTATGATGTTCACCTTGCCAGTTACTTTGATAGCTCTGGAGTTAGTGGTCCGATACCTTCTACATTTGCTGATCTGCAGAACTTGGAGATTGTGTAAGACCTCGAAGACACATTCTCCTTTATATTTCTGCTAGAAGAATTTTCATTTAATTAATTATTCTGCGATCAAGAACACTGGTAAAAAATTGCTGAGGATTTTGGGTTTGCTTCGGACAATGAACTCACGGGCCTGATTCCGAACTTCATTGGGGGATGGTCGAAGCTTACTTCCCTGTGAGATAATTAATGTGCATTTTTATTGAATTTGTCGTGCTTCAATCCACATGTTTAGTTTATCTTATGTATTGAGATATATTTTTCCCACTAAATCTATTTGGATTTTCTCTTGCACAGTTTATAATCTCAGTTTAAAATCTGCTAAATTAATATACATTTGCAGAAGGCTTGAAGGAAACTCATTTGAGGGTCCAATACCATCAACATTTGCTAATTTAACTTCTTTGGATGAATTGTGAGTCTTAAGCACCTCTCAGTTTTGTTTCCGTTTTCAGTATTTTCTCTTCATGCATGCTTTGCAGTAGCTAAAGTTTTTGGTGAAATCTGATGCCTAGGAGAATATGTGATCTATCTAATGGAAGCTCTCCACTGGACTTCCTCAGAGAGATGAAGTCTCTGAGCACACTGTAAGGAAACATAACAGAGCTTCTAAATATGCAGCAACACGATCTTCTTACCATTCCCAGTTTTTTCGAAGCAAGTTCTAATTTAATCGATTCACTTCTCTGCCAGAATTTTGCGGAATAATAACATTTCTGGGTCCCTACCTTCAAATTTTGAAGATTACCGGAGTTTGTCACAATTGTAAGTCTCCCCAACTTTTCTGCCCCGCTGCATAAGGTTTAACCCTGTTAGGCTGTTACAACTTGTTAATTCAATAAATTTTAAATATTTATTCTAAGTTTTTATGGTGATCAGGACGCTAATATTTTGGTGCTTATTCCGAAACCTTGTCATAATTTAAATTTTCAGGGACTTGAGCTTCAACAATTTCAGTGGAAGGATTCCAGATTCACTGTTCAATCTGACTTCACTCACCCACTTGTTATAATTCATGATATTCTTTCTTATGGTTGAGAGCACATATTATCTGCCATCCTATCAGAGGATATTTCCTATATTTAGTTTAATTATAGTTTCCATTTATAATTAGCTAGAATTAGGGATTTTCTATATTATATAGGAAGAAATCTTTCCTTGTATAATCTTTGTAATATTCTATATATTCGGTCAATACATACGAGAAGAGCATTGAGTGCAAAATTGTCATGGTATCAGAGCCCTAAATCAATTTTTTCGAACCTGTGTTTTTCCTCGGGTTCATCGTGTTCTTGCTGCAGTCCCGTTTTCAGGTGCAATCGCGGGTGGCGTGCTTCATAGTTCCGTTCGCGGTCGCTACTTGGACCTCTATTTATCGTGCTCTTCTTCATAGAAGTCGTAGCTCGCAGTCTGTGGTTTTTCTCTTCGTGATTTCAGCGCCGACATCTCCAGTCGGCGTCTTCGGTGTTCATTTTGATTCAAGCTTCTGGGCTTCGAAGTTTTTCCGGTGGTTAATTTGGTCTCGGTCAAGGCAATTTCTTCTCCCATCGCCAGATCTCGATCTGCCTTCGTCTCCTTCCTTCTTCTCTCTAGCGTGGTGGGCTGCGTTTCCTTTGGATTGGGCCAGTAGCTTGGGCTTTAATAGTTAGGGTCTTGGGCAATTTGTTGGGCCTTGTATTCTAATTAATTGTGTTGGGCCATTGTTTGGGCTTTAATAGTTGTTGGGTTGTTGATTTAATAGTTGGGCTACTTTGTTGGGCTTGGACAACATTTGATTG